>PVKS010045744.1:0-13644 GCA_004027875.1 Aplodontia rufa
TACACACCACACATACAACACACATCACACACACCACACACATATCACACCACACATACCACACATCACACACACACCACACGCCACACACACCACACACACATACACACCATACACACACCACACACAACACACAATGCACACACCACACACATATCACACCACACAACACACACCACACATATCACACACAACACACACATCACACACACAACACACATGCATACCACACATATCACACACCACATGCCACACACATGCCACACACATACACATCACACACACATACCACACATCACACCATACCACACAACACACACATCACACACATATCACACCACACAACACACACATCACATACACACATCACACACACACCACACACATGCCATACACACTGCACACCACACGTACCACTCTGGTGATGAGGATGGGTCTCCACCACAGCACTTCCCACACTGGCCTTGGTGATGCCCAGATGGCAGCGCCACATGAGACCCTTAAAGCCAGCGTGGCCCCTGCCCCCTGCAGCCCCTGCCCCCTGTGCGCCCCGAGCGCCAGCGCGGCCCCTGTGGGCGAGGCCTACTTGACTATGGACTGCGCCATCCTCCTCACGGTGCCCTTGTCCCCGCAGGGCATCTGCAGCAGGCTGTAGGCCTGGGCGCTCCTCTCCAGGACATCTCTGGACAGCTGGATGGAGTAGTTGCGCACACACACCACCGACTCGAAGTTGGACTCGCTGCTGCGCAGGATGCTGGAGTCCAGGTCTTCCTCCCGGTCCTCCAGCTCCTTCTCCCCGTCGCTGATGCTGCCCTGCATGGAGGGTGACTCCCCCCTTGAAGGGCTGCTCCGCTGGCCGGGGGACTCAGGAGACTGCTGAGCACCGCAGGACAGACCGCCCTCCTCACAGCCTTGGGCAGGTGCATTCACTTCATAGGCAGACTCTGAGTTCACGTCCAGAAAATGGCTCTGGGGGACAGAGCATTTGGGAAGTGCCTTTGGAAAGTACCAGAACAAGCGTGTCAGAGGAGGAGACAGAGCACCACCTCAACAGCCACTCCAGAGCGCTGGTGCCTTGGCAGAGCCACGCAGAGCACAGAGGAGGTCCCACCTCTCAGCAAGCCTCAGAGGAGGGGACACCCTGCAGCCACCACCGGGGTGCCAGTGCCCCAGGTGGCTCCTGAGCTTGCTGAACCTGGCTGTGAACCGAGAGCTGGCATGAGGGTCTCGCGCATGTTGTCTACATTGATCACACACAAAGGCCGTGCCTGGGATACTTTCAGCTAAATAACATCTATTATTAAAATTAATTGGCTACTTGAAAGTCCTAATCAAATTCAAAGTCACATGGCGACCTGCATGAGATTCCCGCCAAATGACACCACCCTTGGGCTGCGTCTACCTGGAGCCACAGAACACACCCATCCCTGGCTGCAGCACTGTGCCACCAGGAACCCAGTAGGAACACAGGCTCTGGGCACTGCCTGGGGTGCTGGTGTGGGTCCCAGCCGGACCAGCACAGTGTGCTCAGAACCCCAGCTAGGGCAGTGGCTCCCAAGGGCTGTGGGCCGTCCAGCTCAGGATGTGCCAGGCAGCGCCTGCTCGGTCCTTCTGACCCCTCCCCACCAGCCTCATCTCCCACTGGATGCTGGGCGGACACTTAGGTCAGGGATGGGCAGCCAGTGATGGGCGGGGCTGACCTGGGTCAAGGTCCTCTCCGCGATGTTGGGCTTGAAGGACCCGCTGGGGTAGTAGAGGAGGAAGCTCAGGCTGAGCGGCGTGAGGCCCTCATCTGTACGCTTGTTCACATCAGCACCGTGGTCCAGAAGAAGGCTGACGATGTCACTGTGACAATGAGCCTGGGGCAGGACAAGGCCAGAACCACAAGGTCAGCGGCTAACTCCAGCATACCTGTTGCCCCTCCTGAGGCCGCAGGGTGGCACAAGCTTGTGATCGAGCTTGGTGGGGGCCAAGGTCAAATCTGTGACAGCAGAGAGCAGAGTCAGCGTGCCCAAGCCCTACTCCTCCACTCGACCTTCTGCTTCAGCCCCGGGTGAGTGGCTTCATGGTGCCTGGCGAGGAGCAGGAGTGGATTCAGCATCGCGCAGAAGGTGGAGCGAAGGGCCCTTCCCTCCCACCAGACTGGCCTCTGGGCCAAGCACTCAGGGTGTCTGCCAGGCGGGGATGGGGCTTACAGCGGCTGCAGCAAGCACAGTGTAGCCCTTGGCGTCAGCCACATCGGCATGGGCAAGTTTGTCCCTCAGGATCCCATAAATCCAGTCACGGTCCCCTTCCTCAGCCTTCAGGATCATCTCTCTGGAGAGCCGCTCCTTGGGCCCACAGCGTCCAAAGCCAGTGCGACGCCCTTCCAGGATGGCACCCATGTTCCAGCTTGTGTGCGCCCTCTTGTTCCTAGCAACACAGAAGGTTTCAGTGATGTTGGACCAGGCCCTGGACCACCCAACACCTTCCACAAGAAGGGTCCTAGGGCGTTGCCTCCTGATCCCCCGGCTCCTCAGCTCCCCAACAATCTACTTCTCAGGCCCCTCAGCCCAGTGGCTGCCCTGCCAGCCTGTCACGATCAGGATGGACACGTGCGTAAAGTGCCCACACCAGCAGAAACATGCTGGCTGCAAAGGAACCCTGACCATCATTCATCTGGGTCACTCATGTATCCTGAGAAACAAGCTCACATAGCAAGGGCCCTGAGGGGGGAGGAGGCCACGGCTCAGCACCAAGTACCCACGTTCTACCCTCTGCTCATTTGCTTTTCTGTTTGAGTAGAGAATACACATGTCCCATGGCCCAAGCCCCACATAGCACTGAAGCCTCCTATGTTCAAAGACCCTCTTTTGCAATCAAGAACCCAATTTATGACAACTTTTGTACTCAACAGTTGTCAATGATTGGGGGCTCAGTTGACATTCACATAATGGATGAATGGGTGGCTGGAGGCATGCACGGGTGGATGGATGGGTGGGTGGATGGATGAATGCATGTATAGGTGGATGAATGCATACATGGGTAGACGGATGGGTAGGTAGGTGGATGGATGATGGTTGTTGTATAAGTGGATGGATGGATGGATACATGCATGCATGCATGGATGTTTGCATGGGTGGATGGATGGATCCACGCATGGATAGATGGATGAATGCATGCATGCATGGGTGGATGGATGCATGAGTAGGTGGATGAACTGTGTAATGGATTAGTGGTTACATGGAGATAATTATGACTTTGTGGATGAATGGATGGATGGAGGGATGGATGCATGCATGAGTGGGTGGGTGGATGGGTGGGTGGATGGATGGATGGATGGATGGATGAGTGGGTGGATGAATGGATGGATGGATGAGTGGGTGAATGGATGGATGGATGGATGGATGGATGGATAGATGAATGAGTGGGTGGATGGATAGATGCATGGATGGATGGACGGTAGGATGAGTGGGTGGATGGATGCAGGAATACAGGGGTAGATGGATGGGTGAATGGATTGATGCATACATGCATGGGTGGATGGATGGATGGATTCATGAGTAGGTGGATGAACTATGTAATGGATTAGTGGTTACATGGAGATAATGACAATTGCATGGATGGATGGAGAGATGGATGCATGCATGTGTGGATGGATGGATGGATGGATGGATGGATGGATGAATGGTTGGCCTCCACTTGATCCTGCATAGACATGAAGTTAAGAACAATCCCTTCTCTCCGTGTGCAATCTGAGCAGGGACTTGATTTATAGAACATCTAATCACAGCCATGCACCTGGACTCAGGTGGCACTAACTCTGACCTACGGAAGAAGTGTACGTAGGTCTGAAGTCAGGAGTTGCATTCCAGTCTCTCAACTCATGAGTTTATCCCAAGCCACATCTCTTTCCTCCTACCCAGCTCAGGACTATCCTAGCTGCCCACTCACCAAGCAACCACCAAACCCCTCCTTCCCCAGAGAGCATGCAAGTGGTACACCGGGAACACTGTTCCCAAGTAGAAATAGATGGCTCTGTGGCTCCACCTGGCTCCCCCCTTCAGGAAGCCCATCCCAACTGACAGGCACAGTGGGGACCTCCTTCTTGTGCTGCATCGGCCACTTGAAGAGCTGTGTGCTCAGGTTCCCCTGAGAGTCACATGTGCCCTTAGTGACAGTCGAACCGCCCCCCACCCCAGAGGGATGCCTGTCCAATGAGGAGAGAGGGGGGTGGAGGAGAAAGGTCACCTGAACTTGTAAGTCTGCTTCTGGATCTTGACCAGCAGAGGGGTCTCATTTGTTATATACCAGGGTTCTCCATCCTCGATGAACGGGGGGACCTCATCAATGAAGATCCGGGAATCCAGCTCCCTGTGCAGCGAGACCGTCATGGGAAGGTGTCTGTTGTCGATGGAGTAGACGTGCATCTCGGGAGGAAGCGTCAGGTCGTCGTTCAGGAGATAGCGCTTATACTCATAGAAGAAGGGGTCCTGCCCCTCAGGCGGGCCCCAATGCATTTTCTCCTCATCCGAGAGACTGATTCTCTCCCGAGAGTGCGTGAGAAAGTCTGAGAACTCGGGGCAATTGAGCAGGGAGAAGCTGCAGGGCACTTCTGTGCACAGCTTGATGAGCTGGTCACGGAACCACAGCCCCACGTCCTGGCTGCCATCGGGGTAGGTCTCGATGCCCGGCCCAAACCGCTCATCCATTTTATACAGCCCCTGCAGGGGGAAAATGACAGACAGAGATAGCTGAGACAGCTGCCCACTTCATGAGCAGTTCCATAAATCCAAAGATGTCATCCTAAGATGTGTGCTTGCTCCTTCAGCATACACGTGTGGCATGAGGGCAGCTGGACAGAGGGCAAACACGGATGTGCCCCTGAGAAGAACAGGGCATGGAGTGGTCCTGGGGGCACCACCTGAGAAGGCCAGGACAGCACCCAGAGCTTCCAGCCATTGGTGCGATGGAGACACATGGTGGCTTCATTCCAGGGTCAGTGGCTGGCGGGTGCTTTTAGGGATAAGCAGCTACCCCTTTAAACGACTCCTATGTGCCCTTGAAGCTGCTATCTTTTTGGTGGTCTGTTTGTTTCATATAAGGCCTTTCAGGAAAACTTGCAAGGACCCCACCCTGGGTCACTTTGACCCACTCTTCTTCAGCGTGGCCTAGAGTGAACTCTGCTTTGTTACCCAAAGGTCCCTCTGCCATTGCTCCTGAACCCATGATTGCAACTGCGACTGGGACCTGAGAATGCTCCAGAATGTGATGGCGGATGGCGGGGGGCTTTCCTGGGTGAATATGCACAAGTCCCCCCATGAACGCTAGCTTTGCTGTGGAGGGACCTCCTCACCTGCAGCAGGTGTTAAGCCTCTTCTCTCTTACTCTTGTTGGCTTTGCATGCACCTAGAGGTCCCCTGATGACAGGGGATGACAGACACAAGTGGTGTGGACACAAGGTTGATGGGATAATCCTATAAAAGTGCCCACTGTGCTGAGCAACTCACCTGAATCCCTGCCTGGCCTAAGTGGACAGGCTACATCACATACCTCAGCCAACTACCTGTTTTCTGCAGGAGAAACGCAGGCCTGAAATAACGTGGATAAGAGAAGCCCGAGTTGCCTGGAGGGGAGGCTTGTGTGACCCTATCAACAGACCAGATCCTGGAACTCAGGGAGATAAGCATAATTCCTCTGAGCATAAAGAGTATAAGAATTTGTAGTTAAGAATCCCACTAGAGGGGCTGGAGCGGTGGCTCAGCGGTTTCGGCGCTTGCCTGGCAAGCACGAGGACCCGGGTTCAAACCCCAGCACCACGTACACAACTGAGTGTTGGAGCAACTAGGGCCATGTGAAAAACTAAATAAAGTTGTTTCTCCCTTTCTCTGTCTCTCTCACTGTCCCTCTCTCTTAAAAAAAAAAAAGAATCCCACTAGAACTGGTCAGCATAGGCCAAAAGGCCCTAGAGTGGTCATGGCAGCGGAGACTTCAAAGTCTGATGTCATCCTACGGTCAGTCACAAGTCAAGAGATGGGGCAGCAGCAGTGACTCAGTGGTTGGAGCACTTGCCTGGCATGAACGGGGACCTGGGTTCGAACCCCAGCACCACATATACAACTAAAGTGCTTAAAAAACAAAGGCCAGATGAATAAATAAATAAAGTTGATTCTTTCTCTCTCTCTCTCTCTCTCCTCTTTAAAAAAAAAAAAAAGTCAAGAGAGGCATGCCTTCTCTCTCCTCTGAGAGGACACACACGCTCCCTTGTGTGTCCCCTTTACACTCTCCTATTCCTCCAGTAAACTCATGCCTGCTACTCTGAGAGACACGTCTGAAGTCTTTCTGACTTGATCATAAGAACCAGGGTTTGAAGGGGTGTCTTCATGCTGCCTCAGTTTCCCAAAAGGTCCCAGTCCTGAAACACTAACACTGCAGGCCTTGCCCGCAACACTCCCTGCCGGGCAGTGGCATGGGGGATGGAGTTGCAGGCAGTGGGTCAGACAGACCCTGATGACAGGTATGAACTTAGCTGGGGGAGAAGGCACAGAAAGAGGAGAAAGAGAGAAAGAAGAAGATGAGCTAATGCTTGCTCCCAGGTACCCTGGCAGACAGCACAATTTTCAGGTCCTTCTGGATGCTTCTGCTTGGTGAAGTGTCTCTCCCCCACTTCCCCAAAGATATCAGAGAGGAAAGGTGAGCCCAGGAGAGTCTCTGATGAGAAACCATGCACAGGGGTACAGCATGGGGGGTGCAGCAAGGTGCCTAGTTTCCCAAAGATGGTGCCTCTCCTGAGATGGCCCTGAAGGGCGTGTGGAGGTTCCAAGAGGGCAAGGGAGCAGGGTAGGAAGCCTGAGATGCAGAAGCACAGGGTCCTGCCCCTCTCCCTGCTCTGGGAGTCTGGGCTTGCTGGTAGCAGGTCAGGGTCCTGTCTTAGCCTCCTGCATCAGCCCCACAGACACCCCGTCTGGGCACCCTGGGCTGTAGTCCTGAGCTGGCCACTGGGAACACAAGGCCTCCAGGCATTCAGCCCTGCCCACAGGCAGCTGCAGTCTGGAAGGGGCCAGGAGAAATGAGCTGAAGGAGGGAAATGACTGAGGGTGCCCTTGCTCTGCCCAGGAGTGGGGGCAGGGGTGGAAGGGGCATTTCCAGGAGAACCTGCACAGTGGCTCAGTGTGGCAAGAAGGTGGTCAGGGTGTGGAAAGGGGCAAGGGGTGTGGGTGTCTGGTGGGTCTGGTGGGCACAGCAAGGGGGTTGCACATTCCCCTGAGAAGCTGCAGAGAGTTGCTGAGGTTGAGCTGCAAGCGCAGGTGGGCAGGATAAAGACTGGGGGACCCGGCAGGAGGGAGCAGGTGGGGGCAGGTGGGAGCAGGCTGTAATATGTGTGTCTTTTCTGTCAAACTTGCAAGATTGTGATGTATAATCCACTACCTCCATTTTAGATCCCCTCCCCCTTGAAGACAGCAACTCCCTCATCTGTGTCCCACCTGTGTACGCCCACCTCTTTCCAAGGACCCCTTCTGGCACCCACCCATCCTCCGGTGAACTTTGCTGAATCACTACGACCCCTCACCACATGTGTGGTGACCCCAACCCCCACTCTCCCAGTCGCCACCTACTCCCTCTTTGCACCTGCCTCCACCTAATCTCAGTCAATGGATCAGACTGTGAACCTGAGCTCCTCCATTAGAACGAAGGGCAGTACTGCATCAGGTCAGAATTAGAAACCCATTATTTCCTTTATAACAGGGCCAGCAAGGGGCGGAGCACCCTCATGCATGTGCTGAGTCCACAGAGTCCTGCACACGACCCGCCACCTATTCAGAGTGCAGCTCGAGCAGATGGCCCACTGTCAGCAAAGTCACAGCACAAATCCCTTCCCACAGCAGTATTTACAGCAGCAGGTAATACTAGTAACTGAAGGTCAACCACAGGAGGGCGTATCCACAGCACGCAACACAGCGCAGGCTTCAGAAGTCACGTTCCCCAAATGCATTCACTTTTGGCCAAACGATCCCACTTCTCAGGATGCATCTGGAAGATCACCAACACAAAACAGAGAAGAGCATGCAATCCCTTCACTGAGGAAAATCTGCATGGCCTCCTTGCCCACAGCTGCAGGAGGACAAGTCCCACCTCCCGGAGAGGAAGAGGAGCATGCATCCACGTTCCCTTGTGTCTTATCAATGCACAACAAGCTCCAGACTGAAAAACAGTCACCTGTAGCAAGGGATGACTCAAGATGCCAGAGTCAAGCTGCAGTGTGAGAGGTAGAAAGTCGGGAGGTCCATCTTCAGAATATTGTATTTAGCCTTAATTGGGATGTTAGATACAATCACAGTCATTTTAACTATTTCCCTTCCCTTTGCCCGCCCCCAATTTTACAATTATCTAATCACATAGATTGTACCCCAGCCCCTCCAATCAGAGCAAAGGGCAGCACTGCATTAAGGACAAGAGCGGGTGGACCACCTGCCCAGCTGTGCCTGGGATCAGGTTCTGCAGCACGCCCTCTGCAGGAGTAAGTTTACCCTGTTCTTGTGGTGTCTTGGTATTTCTAACAATTTTGGCACCCAATGTCAGGCTCCCTGCATTGCCTAGGGGTCATGGGGACACCCCCCCCCCAGCTCCTTAGAGAAGAAGCATCCAGCTGCTTTGTTGTGGTGGCCTCAGAGTGGTGGGTTGGGGGAAACTCTGATCCCTGGGGCCCACAACAGACCCAAAACTGAAAGTGACAACGCAGGAAAGGCCCAAGCAAGCCACCATGGTGACCAGGTGACACCAGCATGAACCAAGTTAGGAAAATCTATTCTCAAGAAAAAGGTATTTCCTTGGTGTTGGGACATGCCAGAGGCTGTGCGAGTGTGACTGAGACGCTATTCAGAAACACGAGTGTGTGTGTGAGAAGTCTCCAGTGAGGGGAATTGAGCACACAGGGGTCCAGGGGGCACAAGAAGCCTCCAATAAGAGGGCATTGAGGACACAGGGGGAAACAATTACAGGAACCTATGAAAAAACGGGAATAAGAATTCTGGGCTGAGGAATAGGGAAGGACAATGGAAAGATCCCATATGTACAGGTCCTTCCTTTGAAGAGTCCTAAGCAGGGAAGACAAAAAGAGGTGATGGTGGGAGTGAATCTGCCCCATGGAGGATGAGTGGCCACCAGAACCTTTTACTTCAGAGACCCCCATGGTGCATAGACACTATTCGTAATGTTCCCAACTGCACAGGCCCTTTCCATGTGTAGGTCACACTGTAAAAATCTTTGACAGGCTCTATTTTAAGGTTTTTGCCTCCTACCTGTAGGGATTTAATACCTGGTAAAGAGCTACCAAATCCTTGTTTCCTGTCTGTTTGATATATACTTGTGCATACCTGTGTATTGTATGTCATGTCTATATATGTGCTTATTTCTACACCATGGACATGGTATCAAAATGGGCTTATAGAGTACTCACAAGTTTAATGAATGGTTCAAATGCCTTTCAGTTCATGTGACTTTAATAAAGTTTTAACAAAATGGAGCAATCTAAATTGGTAAGAGTAAAGATGCCTTTGAAACTACTAACCCACACATATTTCTAGGTGGCCAGAGTGTTGATTTCTATAAAATGTTGAAAGTGTAATGTCCATTGCTTCTAAGGATTTTTCTTTGACAGGAATAACTGACTTAAAGAGTTAACTAGAGGGGCCTGGAGCAGTGGCTCAGCAGTTTGAGCACTTACCTGACATGCACAAGGACCCAGGTTCACATACACCCAGTACCACATACACAACTAAGTGTTGGAGCAATGAAAACCAAATGAAAAACTAAATAAAATTGATTCACTCTCTCTCTCTCTCCCCCCTTTCTCCTCCCCCCTTAAAAAAAAGTTAACTAGACTTGTTTGATAACTTGGTTTTCATGGATAACCTAAGTTAGAAATAGTTAAATCCATTTTAAAATAAATGGGATTAATCTTCATAAATGTGTTTGTTAGAGGAGATATCCGATTAATTTGCAAAGTTAAAATACTAAAACATTAACTAAGTATAAATTCAAGTACTCTTGGCTTCTTGAATTCCATAAAGTAACATATAAATTGATGGATTTTTTAAAAGAGGAGATAAGATTGCTTGTTTCTGGATCTTAACCTAAAAGCAAGGTTACTGAGAGTTAAAAATTCTAATAGGTATAATTCTATATGTGTACAAAAAGTTTCAGCTGTGTTTTGATTAAAGTACTATGAAGTATTTCATTTTATTAAAAGGGATCAAGGTTTGTTTGAATGAGAGAAGATGGAACTTCTGAAATGCGAGGGTGAACCTAACAGAGGATCGATGGCTTCTCGATGAGGGCACTGATCAGAGTCCATGCTAAACAGAAATTAAGTGTTGGAACGTTTCTTAATATGGGTTGGAAGCCATGCGCACAGGCTTTGGGAGGGTACTGAGGCTACTAATTGCCCATGCCCTTCTCATCCTTGGGTCTGAATTTTCTGTAAGCTCCAGAAAATTTTCTGTAAGCTCCTTTGGGTCCACCCTCACTTCCATTTTCCCACTGCTCGGGGCCAACAGATGACAAAGTGTTTGACCTCAGGGGTGGCCTTTACATTTGTAAAAACCCTTGATTGGAGCCCATTGCCCTGAGCGCCTGAGATTAACTATCCTATCTTGTTCAGAGGGGGAAAGCTGCCAGTCAGAAAGGTTACAGCAATAGGTTCCAGCGCTGTTAGATCATAACCTGGAGACAAAAATGGCCACCTTTTAAGATCTGGCAGGATGCCCCATTTGGCCAGGGGACACTGCCAGTTGGAGTCCTGCCTGTTGCCCACAGAACTAAAATACAAGAACCTTCTCCATTAAATATCAATATACCTAGTGTAATAAAAAGGCCCAAAAGGTGCATCTGGGTACCACTGACTGTGGGGAACTCACTCAAAATTAAAGGCATTGTGATAATGACCAGGGACACAGGTCAGGCTCAACAGTACCCTGTGCTCCAGCCCCTTGAAAGCAACCTGGGGGAGTGGGGGAAGATTAACATGCAATTGATTTTTTCCTTGTATTCGCCAGACTGTCCATCACACTCCTGGGATAAAATTTGTTCTGCAAATCAAATGTACAGACAACATTCTCAGCCAATGAGCAACAACTTCATTTGCAAGTGCCTCCCAGGAGAAAGAAACAAAGCCAGCTCTGAGGAAGGTCTACTAAAAGTGAGCAAGGCCATTGGGGCCAAGGTGACCCTGAGAAAGGTGATCAGTGTTATCTTAACCAAGATTTTGTTTAAGGAAGAAAAAACTTGCCCCAGGAATATGAATATATATCCCTCCTTAAGAGAGTGGCATTAATGAGGATCCATTATCTTCTGGAAACATTTTTAAACATGAATTGAGTCAGCTTTTCCAGATATCCTAAATATATGTGACCAGAGATATGTATACATCTAAAAGCTTAGGGGAGTAATTTAGCAAATTACTGATTACTCCAAATTAAAGTTGTCTGTAGTGGTGATCTCCTTCAGATTTATATAGAAATAGAAAATTTAATTGGGGACTTATTTATGTCATTTAATGTCCTGTAACTGGACAGAAGTAACCTGCTATAAATAAGATATGTATAGAACTTTGTGTTACTTTTTACCCTGGGATGGAAATTTAGACATGGTTTTAAAGATAATAAGCAGCATCAGATTTGTTTGAAAGTTGACATTGTAAAACATGGAAGCATTTTGCCTTTTCCACAAAAAGTAGCTGGGAGGGGCTAGAGCAGTGGTTCACTGATGGAGCACTTGCCTGTCATATGCAAGGACTAGGCTTCAAACCCCAGCACCACATACACAACTAAGTGTCGGAGAAACAAAAACCACATGAATAAATAAATTAATTCTCTTTCTCTCTTTAAAAAAAAAAGAAAGGAACTTAGGCGCTCTCTTAGTTTTTGTCTGATTCAAGTTTCAAATGTGGCATCCTATTGTGCTGTTTGTCAGGAGCTCTGCCTCACCTGAGGTCTCTGCCTTTCACCCTACTCCATGTTAGACTGGCTCCAAAGAAGGTGTTTTAGTCACTTTTTCGTTGCTGTGACCAGCAAAGCTGACAAGAACAATTTTAGGAGGCACAGTTTATTTAAAAGCTCACAGTTTCACAGGTCTTAGTTCATGGGAGACCAGCTCTATTCCTCATGGCTCAAGGCGCTGGTGGGCAGGGCTCCAGAGAGCTCAAAGCATCACACCAGGAAGCAGAGCAATGAGAGCTCCACACCAGATACAGAATATACAAGCCAAAGGCAGGCCCCCAGCGATCCCCTCCTCCAGCCCACAGCTGCCAGTTAATCCCTTTGTTCCCAATAACCAACAACCTGAAAGGACTCAAATATGCACTTGTCTGTGAGTTGCTGTCCCTACAGTGGAACATCACTGCATAGCAGATGAATGTGGTCATCAAGGGCTCAGGGTGGAGGGTGGGATGGACTGCGGAGATATAGGAAGAATCCCGAGAACTGAAAGCACTCTGAGTCATGATCAAAGTGGTGGCATTGCACACGTGTCCAGAACTCACTGGGACACTCAAAGGTCAGCCAGTTTCAGTGTATGCAAATCACAGCTCAGTAAAATTGGGCTGAAAATACAAAGAAACCCCAAGAGAATCATTCAACTGCAAGAATAAAGCACTCAGCATATGAAGACAGGAAGACAGGGCCAGCGGTGATGCACGCCTGTGATCCAAGTTCCTCAGGAGGACAAGGCAGGAGGAGCTCAAGTTCCAGGCCAGCCTGGGCAACTTATAAGACCCTGTCTCAAAATAAAATTGAAAACAAAAAAAGGCTGGTGATGTATCTCAGTGGTAGGGCTCTCGCCTAGCAAGAGGAAAGCCCTGGTTCAATCCCCAGCACCACCACCCCAAATCAAAGCCACAGAAATAGGAAGCACACTCAAGAATGCAGTGAGGGGGTGCGACACACCTGCAGCTAGACCCCCAGGAAGAGGAGGAGGGAAAGGGGCAGAGCCAGCATCTGAAGCAACAGCAGCTGAGAATGTTCCAGATTCATATGTGGAAACATCATAAGTGAAACTTTAGAAAACCGAAGAAAACTTAAAGCAGTCAAGGACAAATTATGCTCCAAAGAGCAACATTAGACTGGCAGCTGACATCTACAGCAAAGCCAGAAGCTAGGAAGAACTGGTGTGGAGTCGGCACTGCGCCCAGGGAAACGACCATCAGCGCGCAGGCCTCCTTCCTCCAAGGACAGGCCTCAACAGTGCAGGGGACAAAGATAATCTTCAGGTTGGGGATTTAGCTCAGTGGCACAGTGCTTGGCTAGCACATGCAAGGCCCCGAGTTCGGTTCTCAGCCCTGAAAAAAAAAAAAAAACAAAGATAATCTTCAGGCACATGTTCAGGTTGTCAGGGTCTTCTCTAGGCAGGAGGGAAAGGACCCCAGACAACAGGACAGAAACCAGGACAGTAGAAAAGCGGAGAGGGTGGCGATGATGGGGACAGTCCGAGGCCACCCACTGCTAGCGCCCACTGCTAGCAAGGAAGTCCATGGCCACCCACTGAGAGTGAGGAAGTCCGAAGCCACCCACTGAGATAAGTTCCAGGCCACCCACTGTGAGTGAGGAAGTCCAAGGCCACCCACTGAGAGTGAGGAAGTCCATGGCCACCCACTGAGAGTGAGGAAGTCCA
>PVKS010045745.1:0-13643 GCA_004027875.1 Aplodontia rufa
TAAAATTTGACATATACATATGGTAAAATATTAGTCAATAAAATGATATTTTTAAATAAGTTTAAATGACATGAGAAAATGTTACAATATAATATTAAATGAAAATGCAGGACAAAAGCTAACGTCAGGGCTGGGGCAGTAGTTCAATGGTTGGAGCACTTGCCTGACACTTGCAAGGACTCAGGTACCACATACACAATTAAGTGTCAGAGAAACAAAGGACAGATGAAAAAATAAATGAAATTGATTCATTCATTCTCTCTCTCTCTCTCTCTCTCAAAAAATCTGCTTTAAAAATAACTTATATAGAGGCTGGGGATGTATCGTGCCTGACTGATAAGCATAAGGCCATGGGTTCAATTCCCAGCACCACAAAACAAACATACTAACAAAAAAACTATATGTAAACTGCTAGGGTGTAGTTTAGTAGTAGAACACATGTTTAGCATGCACAAGGCCTTGGGTTCAGTCCCCAACATGAAAAAACAACAACAACAATGAAAACTATGTATAAGGATTCTGGTTAAATAAAAATGTAAGCAAAAGACTAGAAGGAAATACATAAAAATGTTAGCCACAATGGTTATCTCTAGATTGCAGGAAAATGATTTTAATTTGATACTTTAAACTTTTCTGACTTCACAAATTAGACATAATGAAGATGGATTAATTCTATAATCAAAAAATGAAAGTATATAAAGTGTGCATCCATGACTATAACAAATCCTACTATTACATATAAATATAATAAAAACATGGAAAAAAGTATTTCATACCAATAACCAATGGGGAAATACATATTTATACTAAAATCTGACAAACCCAGGGTTCCCCTCCTCTAAAACACTGAATGTTCTAAGAGTTTATGAAGCCCATTACTAAATAGGTAGAGATAACAAAGGACTTTATAAGTAGTCATTTAGCTATATTACCACTATGAACCAGTAACATGAACTCTACATAGAAACACATGACTAATTTCTAAGGAGAAGTTACAACAAAACCAATGCCATAAATTCAGGGTTTATAAGAGAAAAGACAACTCACTTTAATGTCTCAGTTTTAGATCAAATACCTTTCTACATCAAGAACAGGATATTTCAATATCTTATTTCAACAGCATGTCAGTCCCTGCAGAAATGCCTTTGCTCTGATTTTCTTTTTTTTTAGTCTTGTTTTTGTCTTCTTCTGTCTTAGTACAATAAGACATAGATAGAGTTATTTTCTTTCTTGGATTCCTGTAACCAAAGCCAGCAGCTAGGTTTACTTAGAATTTCAGGATTAGTCCTTAAGATTTCCAAAATCCACTATTAAAGGAAAGAATTAAATAAAACCCAACATAGAAAAAGCCTACCTAAACCATTCAGAACAAATTAATAGTGCCAAGCATCTAAACAAAATTATATATAACCTGTAGCCCCAAGCTAAGCGCCAAGACCCCACTCATCTAAGGATTCAACCAAGAGATAATGCAACCATTTGATTTAGATTCATGTGGTCAGATACTTTTCCATAGCAACCACATAGCAGTCACAGTAGCATTCAAGTGCCCATTTTCTCCTCTACATAACACAGTACAATTAGATGATAAACAAAGAACAGCTTGCACAGAAAGTCAACGATGATTTGCTTCAAAGAGATAAAAATGAGAGAACAGAAACTGGAAAGGAAGACCATGTTCTCTCTGATAAAGGGATACCTTGAGGGGATGGGGCTTACATAAAAGACCAACATTATTTTAAGAAAGAAAAAGAATGCCTGGACAAGCAATTTAAGGGAGTCTGCAGCCTCCCAAAACAATATAACAAATAAATGAAAACATCATGGTTTAACATGAAGAAATAGTGCAGGAGAAAAGCTTAAAACATAACAGCAGTTAAAGCAACAAAAAACACCCATAAACCTTAAGTGCTTTAAACATTTTACTATCCCTTCCTACAATTATCAGTTCCATAGCAATGATTTAATTGACAACAATAATACTGGTAGCTTGAAAAAGTTCATCATTAGAAAAGCAGATCATACTTTCAATTTTTGTAATGATTCTCATAGGTCACATGCTTTTCTACAGGCTCAGCCTAAATATTTTTTGAAGACAATTGCTAACTTATACAGCTGCCTCAAAACCTGGAGACTACAGGATAAGATGGTAAAATAGAAGATGTGCCCAGAAAGATATCTTAGATACAGTGAGCATTCAAGTAAATATCTGTTGAATGAAAATCAACTCCATTCAGAAAGATACTCACTGTTTGATGCGATATCAATCAAAAGAGTTTCTTCTGCTTCTGAAGGGGGGAAAAAGAACAGGTTAAGGGAAGAGAAAATCATTCATTGCAATCAAAGGAATTATATGCTTAACTAAATAAGTGCTTCTCTCAGTCACTACTCCTAGGCCTTAGAACACATTAAAAATTCCTTACTTTTTTAGCATTTTTTTCCAAAAAGAATTTTAGTAGCACTTGAGCAATTCAATTAAGAGAAAAATGAACTGAATATGTAACCAATGGAGCTATTCAAAGCAAATAAAGAAAGAAAAATTAGTAGTAGGGAACATAATGATGTTAATTCAAGTAAAGACAAGTTTAGTTCCCCTGAACTATAACATACTGATTTAATATAATATTAGCCTTTCAGACACTTCTTATAGAAAGCCAAGAAGTACCCCCGAAGGCCCCAAGGTGAATTATGTTCTCTAATCAGATCTAGTCTCTGAAAATTTCCCAGTTATCTCACTACCTCTGCTCCTGCCCTGTATAAAAGCAGAGTAGAAGAACATATGTAAAGTTCACACCTGTGGGTCCAAGGCCTACCACACTCAAAAAGAAGTATAAAACACTCATGATCCCATGTTTATTGAGCACTATTCACATTAGCCAACACATGTAATTAACTGAGGTGTCTATGAAGGGATGAATGGATACAGAAAATATTATATATATATACACATACACACACACACACACACACACACACACACACACAAAGAATATTTTTCATCCATAAAATGTATGAAGTCCTGCCATTTGTGGCAACATGAACGTAACTGGAGGACATTATGTTAAAAGACAGGCACAGAAGTACAAATACCACATGTTCTCACTTATATGTGGAACCTAAAAAGTTGATCTCATATAAGTGCAGAGTAAAACAGCAGTCACTAGAGGTTAGAAACGGTAAGGGGGGAAGAGGGACTGAGAAGCTGGATAACAGGTCCTAAATTACAGTAATAAAGTAAGAATAAGTTCTAGTGCTTTATAACTATATTTTACAACAATTTATTATGTACAACTAGAAGAGAGGAGCTGGAAGGTTTCCAACACAAAGAAATACTAATTAAAATGATTCGATTATTACACTGTATACATTTATCAAATTATCACTGTACCCCACAGATATCTACAATTATTACATGTCAGTGAAGAAAAAACAGTACAAAGCACTATGAAAATTCAGAGTTCTCTTCTCTCCCAAAGGCTTTCTTGGACTTCCTTCCTTGCCCCTAGTGTCTACATCTAACCTATCTCTTATCTCTTCCTCTTACTTCTCTGGATTTGACCAATAATCCCTGCCAGAATCTCATGGCTTTTTTGAAATGTAGGTACTGACTCCTTGGGATTAGCCTGGATCTACGCTGGTCACATGGAGTAGCCTCAAACTTTTCTAGCTCCCTCACAAGGCTCAATTATATATTTAGCTTCATTATTCAGGTATGACAGAAGTAACTGGGAAGGAGTTAAGTTGTCTAATGTTAGAATGTAGTCTTAATATTATTACTAGCATGATGAAGCAAACTGGACATCAAGACATAGGTATTATATGTTCACCACTGTTCTTTGATATCTTTTAGTTCTTTAAAAACCTGAGTGTTTAGTTTTCAAAATAGATGCACTGGTTGGGAAATAGAAAGGAAGTGAAAACTTAAGGACATAACATTTTTCATGGTGAACTATGGTATGTGCATGATCATATTTTCCAGATTTCAAGAAGCAGCACTATAATCTAACAACTAGTAATCTATTTCTTATTTAAAAATCAATACAAAGAGAACCAGGCTAAACAAGTGCCTACGAGCAGTAAAGAAGGTAAAAAGAAAAGAGGATACTACTGTAAAGCCAAGTTCTTTTGCTTTTCTGTGTGGAGCTACAACTTGAAAAGTGAGGTGACCATAGTGACTTACTATGGTATGCAGGGAACTTGTTTAATGTTTCTCTCACACAGGGCAGGCTAAATAGTTATGACTCATTCTTCTAGACAATGTAGACACTATTAATTGAAGGCATTTTTAATTCTGAATACATACTATCTTTTTTTAAGAGAGAGAAAGGGACAGTATGAGAGAGAGAGAGAAAGAGAGAATCAATTTTTATCTAGTTTTGTTCATTTGGCCTTTGTTGCTCTGACACTTTGGTGTGTATGTGGTGCTGGAGTTGGAACTCGTGTCCCCGCATGTAAGGCAAAAACTGAAAGTGCTGAGTCACTGCTCCAGCCCCTTTTCTTTTAACATGCCATCGTTTTTTTTTAAAGAGAGAGGGAGAGAGTGCGAAAGAGAGAGAGGAAAGAATGAATCAACTTTATTTTTTCATCTGGCTTTGTTTCTCCGATACTCAGTTGTATATGTGGTACTAGGGTTTGAACCTGCCTGTGTCCTCGTGCATGCCAAGCAAGCATGGCAACCACTGAGCCACCATTCCAGCACTTAACATGCCATCTTAAGAATCATGCCCAATAGTTTCACTTATAGGAATATATCTTGAGGAAATAACAGATGTGTATGGAAATTTATATAAAAAGATGTTCATCACATTACTAAATATACTAGTGAAAAATAATCCAAATGTTAACCACAGGAGAATAATTACACTTTCCAAAACAAAATAGGATATAGTCATTAATATCATGGAAAGCACTCATAACAATTACAGCACGTGGAACAGACAAAAAATTGTGTAAGTTCCACTTACCCTGAAGGTTGTATGTATAGGAAAAAAAAGAGAAAATATTAGGCATTTATCTCTTAAGGATGGAAATTTAGGTAACTTATTTTCTTTATGCTTTTCTGCTCTTTCCAATGTTATACAGAGAGAGAGAGAGAGAGAGAGAGAATTACTGTTGCGATACAAAAGTTCAATGTATTTAAAGAAAGAATCTATGCAAGGTAGGATTAAGTCTTCCAAGAAGTTATAATTGATACAGAATGATTCTCCTGAGAAAGCCACTGGACATGGGCTGGAGAGGTGGCTCAGTGATAGAGTGCTTGCCTGGCATGTGCGAGGACCTGGGTTCAAACCCCAGCACCACATACACAACTATGTGAAGGAAAAACAAAAACTCTCTCTTAAAAAAACAGTGGACATGATGGAAACATAAATTATTTGTTCTCTAGTAATCAATTCCCTTTCTAAAGCAATGTGAGATGACAGAAGCAACACCTCCTACACCAATCTCCCAGTTTTTGAGTTTCATTATAACAGGTGAAACAACAGATTTTTCTATGCTCAGTCCCCAAATTTGAGGGCAGAAATCCACATATTTCCACTCCAGAGTTGATTTTCTAATGATTCACCAATGTCAGGTTTTAGGAATCAACATAAGAGTGTAAGGTATTACAATTTGGCAAGGCATGTTGCCAAATGTCTTAATTTCAAACAACAAAGTGCTGAATATTTGTGAATCCAAGTGACCTTGATACTTTACAATGAGCTGAGTGTCCATTAACCCCAAGAATTTCATTTATATCTACATATAGGTCAGTAAGTATAGAAGACTACCTATACAGGTAACAGATGACATACATTACTAATCCCAGCTAGGGAGACAGGTCTATGTTTCTATATCTATGTCTGTCTGTCTTTCTATCTACCTATGTATGTTTCAATATAACCCTTCAGCACTCTTAGACAAAACACTTATCTTCTCAATGGTAGATTAGTAACATCAACTTTTTATTCAAAAAATAATAAATTTCATTTTATACACAGTGACAGGTAAAAATATGTAAGGCATTATACAATGTAATAATGAAGAAGGAAAAATATTATAAAACTAGCTAATCAATTAAAACTAGTACCTTGAACACATCTGAAGTGGCTATTTATAGGAATGATATCTTGGACATGCTGTTCCTTCTCATGCAACTGGATTATTAACCTAGGAAACAGAAAAATGCATAAATGAATTGCTACTGAAAAATGTAAACCTTTAGCAACAAAATACTTTGTGATCTTGCTATACAAATCTAGTCTGTATTTATTACATTTTCTACATCTAGTTCCCTGCATCTGAGCAACATAACAGCTAGATACTGCTCCGGGGTGAAAGGATGCTTGTAGTGATCAATATCTGAATATCCATAGAGCCCTATATGCAATAAAAATATTATTATGAGCGGTGGCCTGGTGGTTAGGCACTTGCCTGGCATGCACGAGCATGCTGGTTCATACCCCGGTACCACATACACAACAAAGAGCCTCAGCAATGAAAGCCACGTGAAAAACTAAATAAAATTCTCTCTCTCACTGTCCCTCTCTCTTAAAATAAAAACACATAATAGTGTATGCCCCAAAACAGTACAGTCTTAAGAGCATGAATTACGTACAGAGTATATATCTTCAGAGCATGCACACCTGAGTGAAAATGTAACAGCTAGATATGAACCGCATGACTGCTGTCTTTTCATCACAGTATTTCTAGCACCTAACACAGAGCCTGGTACGTTAAAGACATGTTTTTAAGGAGAGAGGGTCAGTGAGAGAGAGAGAATCAATTGTATTTAGTTTTTTTTTTTCATGTAGCTTTCGTTGCTCTGACACTTCATTGTGTACTTGGTGCTGGGGTTTGAACTTGTGTCCTTGCACATGCCAGGCCAGTGCTGTAACCCTCGAGCCACTGCTTCAGCCCCAAAGACATGTATATTAAATTAATGAATTTGAAAATTTATATACTAGTTTTCCAATTATATTCTCTTGGCTTTTTACCAAAGAACAGTTCTATCTTTTTGAACAAACTTGCAAGTTCATAGAGGAATAAGAAGGGGTGCCCAACCAGCTGGATCAGTCAAAATAACTCCAGTGAAGCTGGGCACAGTGGCGCATACCCATAAACCCAGCAGCTTGGGAAGCTGAGGCAGGAGGATTGCAAGTTCAAAGCCAGTCACAGCAACTTAGTGAGGCCCGGAATAACATAGTGAGACCCTGTCTCAAAATAAAAATTAAAAAGGGCTGGGGATGTGGCTCAGTGGTTAAGCACCACTGGGTTCAATCCCTGGTACCAAAAATGAATATATAAATATATAAAGAACTCCAGTGACCAATAAAGTAGCAGATATCACAAACAGATTGCCTTCACATCCCTTGTGTTTGTCCCCTGATTTCCAGCTTCATGCTGATATTTCTACGTAAGAACAAGTGAACTTGGCTTTCCAGTATGAAATGCAAGACTTCTAAGTCTGCATGTACTCCTGAAATACTAATTTTCATTTATTACTTATCCTTAGTGGCCAAGGATCAAAGTATAAACCACTGGGTAAACAACCATTCTGAATATCAACTAGCTTCTCCAAAGTCAAGCATTCCGCAGGAACACTCATGTTTTTCCCTGACACCCAGCACAAATATCACCTCCTCTGTGAAGCTTTCAATAATCCCAAGTTGAATCAGTGGCATTACCCACTTTTCTTGTCTAATTAAGCACTTACATACTCTATTATGGTTATATTTATTTCCCCTCAATGATTTGAGTTCCTTGAAAGCAAGGACCCTATCATATTCTATTTTGTCTGCAGCCTAACAGATGCTCAATAAATACTGGCTAAGTGAACTAGTTAAATTAAGCTATAAACAGAGGTGAATTTCTAAATATAGAACTGTTCAACTTCCAACATTAAAAAATGTCATTGTTTTGAAGGCTTTCATTTCTATTTGTTTGTCTTTATGAGGAATTTATTTTTGCTTATGGAGTTTTTTCAAAAGTGTTAACTGTGAACAGGATAACCCAGGGTAATTAATTCCTCAGACAGAACTAAGGAAAATAAAAGTATGTTTTTCTTCTCTGATCCTGCCTAATTTGCAGGAATAAACAAATATATAATTTATATATTATATACATGTTTTTGTACCAGGGATTGAACCCAGGGGCACTTAACCACTGAGTCACATTCCCCGGCCCTTTTATTTTTTGAGACTGGGTTTCACTAAGTTGCTTAGGGCCTAACTTACTAGTTGTTGAGGTTGTTTTTTTTTTCTGTTACTAGATATTGAACCCAGGGGTGCTTAACCACTGACTGAGCAATATCCGCAGCCCTTTTTTAATATTTTTATTTTTGAGGCTGGCTTTGAACTCCAAATCCTCCTGCCTCAGCCTCTGGAGCCACTGGGATGTAAGAGTTTATATTTTAAGGTGATAACGGGAATATTGGGAAGGCCTCTTTCAACCTGGGAAGCTCATGATTTGAACAGAGAGTCCTATAAACCCAGAGTGAGACTAGAAGCCAGATAAAACGCTGAGAAGAAAGCAAGGGTCAAGGAAAAGAGCTTACTTTGAGGAAACAGAATACAAACCACTAGAATAAATAAGTAAAAATAAATATAAATGAATAAATATAATTATTCATTTATGAAAACAGTGATTCAAAATAATAGGTATAGGTGAGTGTGATGGCACATGCCTATCATCCCAGCAACAGGAGGTTGAGGCAGGAAGACAACACATTAGAGGCTAGCTTGAGCAACTCAGTGAGATCTTGTCTCAAAATAAGGTAAAAAGGTTTGGGGATGTAGCTCAATGATAGAGCACCCCTTGGTTCAATCCTCTGTACCACCAAAATACACAGACACACACACACACACACACACACACACACACACAGAGCAAAACAATTTAAATAAGAATTTAGGAGTTGTCAAACAGAAAAGAGTAGTAAATTATGAACGCCAACCCAGCATTATCCCTAAGATTTGTTAAAGGAAGGTTAAAGGTCAAACAACATGTTCTGTAATAATCTATTATCAGTGAAAAATGAATCTTAGTGTATGATTGTCTCCCAAAAGAAAACGTATTTTTATTTGTAATGTTGGTCTGTAAATAAATTTCTTGTATCATTGGTAGTAGAACCACAGATCTAAAGACTAAGATAGGTTTCAAGTTCCAGGATAAAATGACCAAAAGTAAAAGACACCCAAGTAAGAGAAAGCAGTTAAGATAAAATAATTTTAGGATTACAGATAACATTATGGTATCTTCACTAAATTATTTCTCAATGTAATTCTGAAATATGTTCCACAGGTTCAGATCTCAGCTATGCTTAATTCTTAATTGTGAATAAGTGACAACCTTTCTGTAACTCAATTTCTGAATCTGTCAAAGGGGGATTACAACAGGAGGGTTAAATTAACTAGTAAAAGTGCCTTGAACAGTACATTGCACATATCAAGAGATTAAGTGCTAATTGTTGGTACATCCTCATGAATTATAAAGAATTAGAACTCAAGAATTCAATTTCTCTTTGGAAAGGACATGAATAGTCGGGAGAGCTACTCCTGTCAATTTGAGACATTCTGCTAGTACAAGAGCCCAGATAGGATGGGGCACTTATATCCAGGCTTGCTTCTCACTCCCTTATTAGCTGAATAGAATTCCAAACCTGCTCAATGAAGAGACTAGATATTTGGCTATGGTCATCTCTACAATGTAGCTATTCTATTCAATTCTCACAATTTTGTTCTTACAGAAGACACAAAAATTTACTGGTTTGCCCATGGATCACACCTCTCCATTCCATTCTAAACTCTGGAAGTGGTGATGATATTTCACTTTTCAATTCATTTTTCTGTTGAATTTAGTTTTATTAAACTGGTCTTCCAGAATTTGATGAAATCTGGAAAAAACAAGATGAATTTCTCATATCAACAGAACTGACTAAGCAGAACCTAGAAAAGAACCACTTCATAGAACCAGTTGATGTCCAGATACAATGGGATCAATAGTCTCAGCTATGTACAGGCTAGGCCAGTGAGATTTTTTTCTATATAAATTAGGCAGCATAAACAGAGGATCTAAAGGTAGGGACTGAGCCAGGCAGGGTGGTGAAGTCCTGTAAATACTCAGTGACTTGGGAGGCTGAGGCAGGAGGACTGCAAGTTGAAGACCAGTCTCAGCAACTTAGTGAGACCCTGTCTCAAAAAAAAAAAGGTCTGGGGATGTTGCTCAGTGGTTAAGCACTGAAATAAAGATCAGGACTGAGAAAACTGTTTTTATGTAGAATTCAGTGGTAGGAGACATAAGGATTTAGCTGATCATTTTTTTTAAAGAGAGAGAGAATTGATCTTTAATTTTCAACTGGAAAAAATATGTGATTTCAAGAAACTAGTAACCAAACAATGGAAGTGGACTGGGCACATACAGGAATAAGGCCTTATGATATGTAGATGTCACTGTGGATAGTTTGAAGATGAGGGGTTAGTGGCAAGGGAATAAGATGAATAGCTATGGTGATAGCTTATCAAAACAATCTTTTGCTCAGTCAACAGTATACAGTGAGCTCCTGGTTAAAGCAGAGTGGGAAATTGCACTCACTGATAAAAATGCCAAACATAATTTATATTTCTATGTTTCATTACCTTTTCTTCCCAACACTCAAGTAAGACAGTTACTGGCCTACACTAACCTACTACTGAATTAATCAGTATGTCTTCAAGCAAGCGGAATAAGAGGGTGGGGGGAATGGAGGAACCAGTTGAATGGGATTAAGAAAACACAAGTGTGCAACCGTAACAATGCAGCATTTCCATAGACCTTTACATTTTGTAAACCAGTTTTGCATTTATAATTTTCCCCAGTTACTCCCCCAAAGAATATAAAGCAAGGTAGTTAATTTTTTATTAAACTGATGAGGAAACTAAGGAGAAGAAAGTCTCATTGACTTGCCAACGTTACACAACACTTGTCAGTTGCAGGGGCAGGAACTAAGAACCCAGGCTTCCTGCTTCCCCGCCCAGTGAGTCCTTCCACTGAGCCACACTGCCAGGGGCAATCTAGTGGCTTTCCAGTTGGGGACAAAGCAACTTGGTTAGAGAGCACTCCCACTTCACACCTGAGCATGAACCTGTTGCCCGCATGGCCTCCTTGGGAGGAGGGTGGGCGGCTCGTCGCGGGAAGGGCTTGGTAGGTAATGGAAGGCTCCCTTCTTGGGAATCAGGTGGTTACTTACTCATATTGCCCGTTCCTCTGGGCTAGGGTCAGGGCGCAGGGCTCCCGGAGAGGGCCCTTCATCTCCAAACCCTCGACAGTATGCGGGCGCTAGTCAAGGGTCTCCTTTACAGAAGCGCGGCAGGGCAGGGGTGACGCGTTGGGGGGCGGTGGGAGTCTCTCGCTCCCCTGGCAGCCTTCCCGTATCCCCCGCCAGCGTCGGCCCTCACCCCAGCGAGATTCAGCCTCGCGACGCCCCCGCCTGCCGCCTGCGGTGTTCCGCAGTCCCCCAGACCCCACCACCGGCCCGACGCAGCCTCCCCTCCCCCTTTCTCTTAGGCGGATACAGCAAGGGGCTGGGCTCCGACCGGGAGCGGCGGCTCCATCCCGGCGGCCTGCAGACTCAATGGGGCTGCGGACTGTGGGGGGCTCCAACAACCCTGCCTCCAGCGTCCCGACACCGACCCGTCTCTGCTGCGTGTTGTTTGAGAAACGGCTCCGCGCCTGGCGCTGGGAGCCGGGAGGCGAGAGCCTGACCTGAGAGAGAGCGGCGCCTCGCGCCCCCGCCAGTTTTCCAGGCCGCCGCAGATTCTGCCCCCTGCGGCCAATCTGGGGAACTGCAGTCAGTAACCGGACGGATTGGGAGCATCTCTATCACATCCAGCAAGGAATGTGTTTTAAATGACACATATGACACACTACAGAACTTTGAAGATTGCCACAGAAACAAAACACGTTCATATCTATGAGGAAACTAAAACGTTTTTTGGCCAATAGGACCTATATCACACACACACAAAATTTTAAAAAACCAAAATTCATGAAGTTATGATGCACTGAGTGGGTTACCTCACCTTTCAAATGTTCCTCTACCCTTCCTCTTCTTTCTTCCGACTCCTAAATTGGAATATTCCCCAAAATTCAGACCTTCTCTTTTCCTCTGTATCCTCTCCAGGTCACTTCCAAGCAGGCACAGTCCAGGTATATATCCCTGGCCTAGACCTCTTACCTAATATACCCCGCCCCCGTCAAAAGAACACTGTGTGACAAAAGGAAGTCATCATTTCACACAGCCACTCAGCCCTGAAACCTCAAAACCACAAGCTTTTTTCCCTCTCCTAATCTCTGTATCTAATCGGTTAAAAAGCCTTGTTAATATTTTCTTTGGAATGTCTTTTCAATTCTTTTTCTCTCTTTTCACACTACCATCAATTTATTGTAAGCCTCTGATTTCCTATCTGGGTTGCTGCATTTTCCCCAAATAAATTCTGTTGGCTTTAATATCTTCTTTAATTTTTTCTACTTTGTTGACAGCCCCCAAAAATGTTCTTCTCAAACCAGTGTTTCAATCGTGATATGCACTTACTCCTGAATCTACAGACATCAAGACTGACTTTAAACCTATAATAATTAAAACTATAGTATGGAAATAGGACAACTGAACAGAATACAGAGCCTCAAGACAGACCTACACATGTTACGAAAATTGATTTTCAAAACAGTGGAGAAAGAATAGATTAATCACTAAAATTATAAAAGTATATCCCTACCTCACACCATAGATGGAAAAAGAAATTCCAGGTAGATTAAAATAGCTAAATGTTAAAAGCAAAATTTTTCAACTTTCAGAAGAAAATGGCAGGGGACTGAGTGACAGAATCCATGTTTAGCATGCAAGGGGCCCTGCAATCCCTCTGCCTGAAAATGAAAAAAAAAAGAATATTTCTATGGTCTTGAAATAGGGAACAAGAATGATACCTTCAGTTACATTGAATTTCAAAATATATTTCAACACAATAAAAATAAGTTAAGAGATAAACCACGGAGTGGGAGTAGATATTTTTCAAATGCATATTATCAAAAAAGGGTAATATATGTGATCCTGTACTTCTAGCTATCATCACCTTTCTGAGTTGCTCTCCCACCACTCCTTCCAACTTGCTGTGCTTAATCACACTGGCTCCTTGCTTTTCCTAGAACTTCCAAGGCACACTCTTGCCTCAGAGCCTTTGCACGTGTTGTTTACTCTGTCTGCACTCTCTTCTCTTTCAGCTCTTTGCTCACATGTCACTTTCTCAGTGAGGTCTTCCTAGACCACTTTGTTGAAAATAACAAATCAATGATCCCCTTTTTCCACTTCCATAAACACATGTTCTGTGTACTTCTTTCTTACTTACTTTTCTTCGAAGAATTTATCACTACCCACTGTTCTAATTTATTATCAATCTTTTTGTCATTTAATCTTCCTCCACTACGATATTAGTTCCATGAGGGTATTTTTGCCTGTTTTGTTTATAGCTGCATTTTCTGTGCCTAGAACCATTCCTGAAACAAACTAGATGCTAGAAAAATAGTGATTACATGAATGAATTTGTATCCAGGATATGTAAAAACTCTGATAAAAAAGTTAGAAAAAGAAAGAAAACTAGTAGAAAATTTGACAAAATAAATGAATAAGC
>PVKS010045746.1:0-13641 GCA_004027875.1 Aplodontia rufa
CAGGCGCCCTGGCGGACTGCGAGGCCAGCCAGTTCCGAATGAAGCCGCAGGAGGTGGTCGCGGAAATCGGCGAGTCGGTGAAGCTGGTCTGCGAGGTGCTGTCCAGCACCAGTCAGGGCTGCTCGTGGCTCTTCCAGAAGCGCGGCGTGGCCTCCAGACCCACGTTCCTCCTGTATGTCGCCAACCACCGGCCCCCCAAGCTGGCGCAGCAGCTAGACAACCGGCAGTTCTGGGGCAAGAAGGACGCGGAGGGCTGCATCCTCACCCTGAAGAGCTTCCGCGAGGACGACCAGGGCTACTATTTCTGCGCGGTCGTGGCCAACACGGAGACATTCTTCAGTCCTTTCGTGCCGGTGTTCCTGCCAGGTCCGACGTGGGGCGCGGCACCTCTTGGCGTGGAGCTTGGGGGTCGCCTCTGAAACCAGTTTCACAGACGACTCGCTCTGCTTTGGAGCCTCTTAGTTCGTTCCCATTTCCCAGACGGGGAAACTGAGGCTAGGTGCAGCTGGGTGGGGAACGGAAGTGGCTTTTTTGCCTGGCCGATCCGGACTCGAGTTCCGGTGCTTGCTTGGTCCTGGCGCAAGTTACTTAAATCCTCTCTGCTTGCCGGGCGGTAGAATCCGGATACTAACCGGGCTCAGAGCTAGCTGCTTGAGCCAGGAGGCGCGGGGTGGAGCGCAGCGATGCTGCGTCGCTGTCCTGATGCCGCACACAGCAGAGCCGCCAGTGCCAGGACCCCCCGAACTTGCCGCCACGCGTCCAGCGCGCATCCAGAGGACTCTCCTTCCCTGTCCTGGGAAAGCGGGAGAGGACATTCCCTTGGGTAACAGGGAAGTGGCTGGGGCGCGTTTGCAGCCACATCCCCAGCCTGACCGCAACCATCCTGTTACCTCCGCAGCGAATCCCTCCCCCACGCCGGCCCTGCGACCACCCACGCTGGCGCCCACCACTGCGCAGCAGCCCCGGTCAGTGCGTCCCGAGGCTTGCCGGCCCTCGGCAGGCGGAGCAGGTGAGGCGGGCGCAGGTCCTGGGTAGGGTGGGCCAGAGGCGTAAGGGACCATGGGCCGGCCAGGCCAAGGGTGACCCTAATTCTGGAGGGCTATCCAAATGCTGGGGAAACCGAGTCGGGGTGGGGAGAAAAGCTCAGGAAAGCAGGGCTAGGCCAGGCGGGATGCGAGACCCAGTCCGTTCCTAAATGTGGGCGTCTTGGGGGTTGTCAGTGGACAGCAGGTGGTTGGACTTCAACTGCGACCTCTACATCTGGGCGCCCTTGGCCGGTACCTGCACAGCCCTTCTGGTATCGCTGGTCATCACCATCATCTGCTACTACAGTAAGTCGCAGGGAGTCCCCAACCCAGGAGTCTCCCACTCCAGGTTTGCGCTTGCTTCAGGAAGCCCTGGTGGGGAGGTGGGCTTCAAATTTCTGAATCTCCCGAGAGAGCTGCACCACAGGACCTGCCTGCAATCCTGGAGACAGGAGGCAGGGAAATCTCCCCCACCCTTTCCAGAAAGTTGTTGGAAGGCAGCCCCGCCCCGTGCCTGACTGGCAGGGGTGTTTATGATTTACCAGGGAAGCCTGCAGCTGGGGCCAAGGCCTGAGTTACTGTAAAGGGCAGGCAGTCGGGGAGGGGAGTGGGCTGTGGCTCTGAGGCTGGTGCCCTGGCGGGCCAGGTCAAAAACCCAGCCTTGGCTCCGTTCCTACAACTCCTCACGCCTCTTGGGATCCCATGCAGGCTGACGGCCAGCTCAGGTCTGCAGATGCTTGAGGAGAGGTGGAAAAGCCTGTGTCTCCAGGTAGTTAGGAGGATCAAGCCGAGACCAGTGTGGGCCAGATGGAGAGCTTTATTAGCCGCCGGCCACGCCTCCACAGCAAAACGCTGTTCCAAGTGCAGCCCGGTCCTCTATTTGCAGGGTCTCATAAAGGCAAGGATCATATCCTCTTAGGCACTGGGGGTCTGCAGGTGCACAAAGCAAGCTCCTTTATAGAAGCCAAAGAATGCAGCCACAGAGTCACATTGCAGAGGAGGGGACAATGGCTCCCTGGTTGGCAGTTCCTAGAGAAGGTTCTGTAAGGCTCACCACACCTAGGAGCCTACACTACGTGGGACTTTCTGTACTCAGGGGAGCTCAGCTGGAGTACACACATGGAGTTTCTTTGGCTAACGGCCTGGTCACACCTGCTCTCACCTGGGCTCTGAAAGTTATAGTCCTCAGAGAAACAGGAAGCGAAGGAGGTACACTTGTGGACAGTTGGGGACACTCACTTTCCCCCTTTTCCTCATCTAGGGAACCGAAGTCGTGTTTGCAAATGCCCCAGGTGAGTCTCCTCTAGTCCTGGTCTTGTCTGTCCCCAGCAGATGGTGAAAACCTGTCCCAGAGAGAGGTCCTGGCAATGGAGTCCTGGGGAATGGGGCTCAGCTCATCCCTGAACAGAGACAGGCAGAAGGCTGGTCACCCAGAGAGCAGTGCGGCTCTAGTCAGTCTCTGGTCTCCAAAAACCCCACCTGAGGGCTTCCTCCAATTCATCCCAGCTCCTCAAGTGCCTGGGTTCCTCCTCTTCTGTGATTCCATCTGGATTTCATTGTTTTCTTAAGACTCTTCACTGCCCCTTGGCTGGTCTATTTTTTTGAGGGAGAGCTAATCTTTTATCATTTAAACAATATAAATAATGGCCTCCCTGCAGGGCCTTGATTGCCAGGGCCTGGAGGAGGAGTGGCCTGGAGGCAGGGGTGTTGGCTCTTTTGCCCGCCTGGCCAATTCCAGTCCCATCATTTGAAATGGTTGGGAGAAGTCTGTGAGAGGCTGGATCTCCTTGGCCCTCAGGCAGGGGCAGCCTGGGGAGCGCATGTCACAAGTGCTGCTGGGGCAGGCACTGTGAAGGGGGCTACACTCGGGATCTCCCTTCATCTTTACAGCAACTGTGAATGGTAGGCACCACGGTCCCAACTCACAGATCACAGACCTGAGATTAGGAAACCCACCCTGGGCAGCGGAGGCAGGAGTACCCTCGGATGAGCTGCAGCAAGCCATCTGCAAGGCCTTGTCTCATGTCAGCCCTGGCACCCTCTGGTTCCACGTCTCAAACCACCTCAGAGTGAAAGCAGAGTTTGCAATGGGCTGCACTGAGCAGGTCCGGGCTGTTTGGTCATGGCTTCCTGACAGCACTTACAAGCACTTACGTGTGCATGAGGAGTTATAAGTAATCTACAGATGGTCCCAGGGCAGCAGGACGTGCACCCGCTCAATGAAACACTATGTCATTTTATGTAAGGGACCCTGAGGACTTTGGCATCCAAGGGTGGTCCTGGAACCAACCCCCAGTGAATGAGTGGAAACTTTTTTTTTAAAATTTTGAGTTAAGATAGTCCCTATCATCTTCGTTTTACAGATGAGGATGCTGAAGCTCAGGACATAGGGGAGGGGTGGTGTCAATGCCAACCAACAGGAAGTGCCAGTTCCTCTCAGAAGACGGAACTTGCCTGTGACACTCCTTGTGTTCCTCTGCAGGAATGCAGGTTCAGCATCCTACACGTTAGACGCTGGACATGTAACGAACTTCCAGTGCTTATGTTGTAGGTGACATACCAAGGGCGTAAACACTAAAATCTGAGGATTTTTAGGATTTTCATTACTTGAAGTTTTTGCAAGAGAATCCCTCATCTCTACCTTTTCTGAAAACTCATTTTTGAAAGGAATCACACAATACAGTCCTGCCTTCAAACACAAAAGGTCGAACACATCTGAGGAATTCACACACCGAGTTAACATGCTTGGCTGGGCTTCGGCACGCAGGCTTTGGAGGACAGCGGGCATGCACATGACACTTGAGAGTCCACTCTGAAGTCACCAGTCCACCACTGAGCTAACAGGCATGTTCAGTGTGACATCAAGTTCAGGTCATCAAAGGGACCTCTTGTTCAAGCCACTCTGTGTGGCTGACGGTGGTGACTCCCTCAGACCCTCCTCACCCCTGGGACCCCTGGGACAAGGGTCAGATAGGATGGCGATGGGTGGCGCAGGTGAGCATCCTCATGCCCCCCTTGAGGACCTTGACAAGGGCTCCAAGCAGCTAGCCTCACTGGGCTTAGACCCTGCCTCCGCCACCTCCTAGTGGTGTGGACTCCGGCAAGTTCTCTAAGCTCTCCACCCAGTGCTGAGCCCCAGCATCGCTGTGAGGGTCCAAGGAGAGGGGCAAGAATCAAGAACCACACTTGGCAGGTGGCAGAGGTCACTCATCTGTCCCACACAGGTGCCCAGAGACCAGGCCTCAGCCCCTCCAAGAGGCGGAGGGTTGGGGGATGGTCACGGCCCAGCTGCCGCACTTAAGTGTCACCTGCCTCTTTCAGACCCGCTGCTAGAGCAGGAGGCAAGCCTGGCCTTTCAGAGAAATATGTCTGACGGCTGCGCCGGGCCACTACGGGACTCTGACCTGAGCCCTCCCCCTGCGAGAGCAGCTTCCTGCGTCCTCCTCCAATGGCTTCCTGGTCCTCCTTCCTGTGTACTGAAATCCCCTGACTGTCATGGGGGCAGGGTGGGAAGGGTCGTTGTTTCTTTATGCATCTACTTGGCTTGGCACTGTTTGTCTGTGGTAACCGCGAGCGCCCCGTCCTGGCCCCATAAAGGGTGGTGGCAAGCGGAGTTCTCTGAATCCTGCAGGGGGCAGCTGGGCACTCATGTGGTCTAAACCCTCTCCACCGGCTTTTCAGAGCAACTTGATCACAGTGGCACAGGGGTCAGGTGGGAGCCAGCATTGGAGGAACCTCTGCCGCCGGGCAGGCCTCACCGGTGCCCAGGGACCCCCACACCACGCAGGTCGCTTCCAGAGCCAGTGCCCTGGTGGGGTGGGGTGCTTGTCCCCAACCACAGGAAGGAGCACTTCTCAGCCCCCCGACTGAGGAGGGCAGGAGGTCTGCCTGTGCAGCAGGGTTCCGCGGATGTGTGGACTGGACAAAGCTACGGTCAAGTTGAAGCGAATCCCTCCGTCTCTAAAGATCTAGAATTCCCACGCGGCGGCAGAGCTGCCCTTACATGGTGGAGGGCAACAACATCAGTGAAGGGAAGCGCTTAGAACTGGAGAGCAGCACGTTCCCGGCATCCCCCGGCCCTCCGGCCCTCCGGGGTGAGGTGGCCCAGAGCCCAGTCTGCTGCCCCAAGCTGGCGTCTGCCTCTGCCCACAGCGCTGTGGGAGCCACAGGCACTTGCTGCGGATGAAAGCAGACTTGGGCGTCATCCGATTCCTAATCCACTGGAATGCTACGGTGTGCCTTCTTCCGATTGTTTCCATACGCGTGTAAGATAAATACGTTGGTTTTAAATAACCCGTGTGTTACACCCTTGTACCGTTATGTGTTTTTTTTTTTTTTTTTTTTGGTTTATTTGGTCCTAGGGATTGAAACCAGGGGTGCTTTACCACTGAGCCACATCCTCAGCCCTTTTTATATTTTTCTTTTGAGACAGGGTCTCCCTAAGTTGCTTGGGCCTGAATTGCTGAGGCTGGCTTTGAACCTGCGACCCTCCTGCCTCAGCTTCCCGAGCGGCTGGGATCACAGGCGTGTGCCTCCGCACCTGGCGAGCGTACCCTTTTTTAACAGTTAACCGCAGGGCCACATTTACTTAATGCTCCCTAGCATTTGTTTTACATTTTCCACTAGTAGGAGAATTCTTCTAAAAAGTTTGTTCCTATCTTTCTTGAGAGTACGTCTAAAAAGAGTATCAGGCCAGGCCCCCTCCACCCTGGACCTCCCCCTCCCATGACATCCATCAGAAGGGATCAGCCAACTCCTGCTTTGCCACCCTGCCTTCCTTTTACTCTTCTTGGTAAGATGCGAGATGACGCTCCCACAACCTACTACAAAATCTTCATTTTGTTGTTGAGGTGGAATATAACACACACGGGCACATGGGGCCTAAGCGTGCAGCTCAAAGGCTTCTTCTGGGCACACCCAGGGACCAGCAGTGACCAGCAGTAAGCCACCCCCCTGGGGCCCCCCACGCCTGGCCTGCCTCCCTCAACCTTCTGCTTCTAGGGGGGGTGACAGGATGCTGGGAAGCGAGCCCAAGGCCACAAGCATGCTAAGCTTGTGCTCTTCCACTGAGCCACAGCCCTCCTGAAAGAGATGGGGGCTCACTTTGTTGCTCCCCTTGGCCTCCAAATCCTGGGCTCAAGTGACCCTTGCCTTGGTCTCCCAAGGAGCTGGGACTGCAGTGGTGCATGACACTAACCCACCTAACAACCTTTGGTTTAGAAACCAAAACACTTCCACAGAAGCATCCTGGGCATGGGAAATCAGAAGAGGAAGCAAGAAATTTCCTGTGACGGAGTCAGGCTGCTGCCTGTCCTCCCGGAGTCTCGCAGACCAGAAGCAGGCACCGCAGGGACTGTGCAGTGCGGGCCTGACAAAGCCTGCAGACACAGCCTGAGCCCTGTGCGGTCTTGGGACTCCTTGAGGACTACCCCACAGTAAACTGGCGGCTCCCCTCCTCTGGGAGAAGGTGGCCAAGGCAGGCTTCAAGGATTACAGAGAGAACTGTGAAAGGAGAGTTCCACCACGAGCAGCACTTCCTGTCTAGCCTTCAGCCCGTGTGCTGCCAGCAGAGGGGCTAGGCTTGGGAGGTGCTGGCATGGGTCAAACACTTATAAACACCCTCTATAAAAAGGATCTCACTGCTGGCCTGGGGTGCAGCTCAGTGGCACAGTGCTTGCCTAGCATGGATGAGGCCCCAGGTTCCATCCCTAGCACTGTGGAAAAAAAAAAAAGGATTTTGCTTCCTCCCAGTAAAATGATAAGGATAAATGATCATTTAGTAATTTTAAGTATCAACACAGGAAAATTCCTTGAAGCTGGCCCTCGGGGGAAACAGGAAGGCAACTGCAGGCCACGCTGCCTGATGCATACAAAAGGTGGGCTGGGAATTAGGTCCAGGGACCACCTGTCCGTCCTACACAGCAGGAGCACCCATGGGCTCCAGCCGGCCTCAGGCCTTCATTTGCCAATCGCCAGCCTGTAGCAGGTTCTACAAACCCGTGACAAATGCCCATGACACTTTGTTTTTTGACCCCAGAAAACAGGAAGTAGAGAAATGACATCTTTCTTGGTATCAGTTGGCCAGAATCTAGTCTCAATGTGGTCTGCTTCACAAATATTCATTTTTAAAAAATCATAAAACCAGGACTGTCATTTGTCTCTCCAGCTGTTGACTGTCTCAGGGCTGCCTGGCTTTGGAACCCCCCACCTCTGCCTCTGCCACCAGGGGCCTGTGCACACACCTTCCCTGCACATGGTGGTCTGGGGACCTTCTGCAGAGGCAGCACCCGCTCTGCTCCTAAAGCAGGGGTCGGCAGCGTCTGCCAGCGGGAACCACTGGCTTGGCGTACTTCCTGCGTGTTCTCGGACAAGCGACCTGCTAACTCAGGAAGGTGGAAGTAGTAAGGGCCCCTACCTGCAAGGGAGGAAGACACGAGCTCACACTGCTGCTGCAAGGCGGTCGGCAGACAGTGAAGGTGAGCCGGAGCGCCCAGGCGCACCCCCAGTTGCTCATCACCAGACGTAGCAGCTGTCTCCATCTGCCTCTGTAGCCCTTCCAGGTGGGCACCAGTCTCTTTTCCTCCTGGGCCACCAGCTCCAAATGTGGCTTCGTGGGGCCCACGCAGTCCCCACAGGCAGGAGACATTTCAAAAGTCTCTCCCTAAAAAGCCATACAAGAGGAGCACAAACAAGCTCCTGCCCCAGCCATGCGGGGTGGATGCCCCTCCAGCCAGGAGCCTGGGGACAGACACAATCCACACCCGAAACTGGGATGTGCCCAGCCACCTCCTCCTCTCACACTGCTGGTGGCACAGGCCCTTCCCTAAATCCCTGCCCTGAATGCAGGCAGTGACATACTCCTCCCGCAGCCCTCCCAAGCCTCCTCACCGGGCACGTTCACACAAACGCTCCACAAAACACTCTTTAAATGTGCATTTCTTTAATTTTTAAAAATATACACAGGAGAAGCCATGTGTTTTACATAGGAATACACACATCAACAAAGCATTTCTTATAGTTCCAAAACTCTATTATATCAGTCCAAAATTTATAAATTAAATATATCAGAACTTCTTAAGTTAAACGAAATCCCTGAAACTACTAGATATGCTCAACTTTTTCCAAATCAAATGAACAGAGTATGAGTACAGTTTGTGTTAAGTACGCTTTATTGTTAGCTTTATTGCCTATATCTAGAAGATGCAACTTTATCGTGCCTTTTTAAACAGGATACATCTCTTAAAAAACAGATCAAAATTGTCCATACATATAGCTCTATATGATAGATTACAGTGCAACACTATTCTTGTTACATAATTGTAGAAATACTATAGAACCCAAGAGCACAGGGTAAGCAGAAGAAATACAATCCTGAGCCATCTGAACAAATGATTTAATGAACCCTTTTTGTGTAAGTTCAGAAAACATGAGGGAAACACGCACGCGCGCACACACGCTGCAGTCATGAGCAACACACACCAGACACCTGCCCTCGCCAGGCCCGGGCGATGGAGTCCCACACACGCTCACGCGCCCACGCCCACCTGCTCCCTCCGGGCGCGGCCATCAGGCACTGAATCCTAGCGACCCCACAGCCAAGTTGGAGAAGGCAGAGTGACCGCCGAGAAGCTGGGAAGTGTGGGTCCTCACCGGAAACAAATACGAGCTGCCAGCCGAGGGCAGCTGCTCCTGCCTTTGGAAGTGAACGAAGCAAGTGCTCACTACAGTTCACAACTGCAGCTGAAAAATGTCTCCACAACAAAAACTGTAAAATCAAGAGTGGAAAACCCGCCCCAAACCAACTGCCTCATCTGCTAGTAAAATAATCTGTCACTATTTTTGGTATCTACTCAACTACGTCCAGTGAGGAGAGTCCAAGATGCTTGACCCAGGGTCAACAACGGTGCCACAGGGGACCTGCTGCCCTGGTCAGGCGGCCAACATCCCGCTCCTGGGAGTCCGTGCTGATGCCAAGAGTGAAGGCCAGCGATGAACACATCCTGGCAATGAAATGAACAAACCAGGCCTCCAGACCTTCCCTGAAGATAACCTGAGCCTGATGAGGGAACAGACGGACCTGCGAGGCCATCCGTCACTGAGGCTGAGCTGGACAGCCAGACCAGCGCCCTTGGTTTCTGCATCTCCACGTCCCACAGGCAGGGACCACCGAGGTGCAGATGACTGCAGTGTGGGAACGCTGTGACCTTGAGTGCAGCACCCGTGGGACCACCTGGGCAGAAGAAGGCCCCTTGGCCACATCTGCTCACATCAGCCACTACAAAACCAGAACCCTCCTCATTTCCACTAACTGCTCACACACTCACAAAATACACACCCTATGCATACGAGGTGGCTCTTCAACATTGCTAAAATAGAGAGGCACCAATACCCGTTCATTTATGAAGCACAAGTCTCATATAATCATCCATAAAACAGAAATGGCTTCTGTGACAATCACACAGCCATGGCCCCCGTGGACAGAGCACTGGAGACAGGCCTGGCCGCGTCAGTGTGGTCTGCCAGTGAGATCCCGCTAGTGCAGCAGAGTCCCAGGCCACTCTGCAAGGGTCTTCAGTGCACATGACTAGTCTGACTGCAAAACCTGGGCTCTAATGTCACCCTCTGCAGGCGCAGGCAGGAGTCCAACAGCACCCTCTGTCCTGCCATCAGGGCCCGCAAGGTCCTTTGAAGGTGCCTGCAGAGCAGGAGGGACAGAAGGCTGCACGCAGCACCTTTGGTGGACTGGCCTCTTCAAATCCACCTCTCCTGCACTGTTGGTCTCCAAGGAAGTGTAAGTCCATGCACTTAAATAAGGAGGTGAGACAATTTTCCTGGTAAACCGTCAAAGCAAGAGAGTTGCAAGCTTACGGCCCTTGTCCCACCCAGGGGAGTGGACTACAAGGACCTTACATGGGAAGCTGTCAAGTCAAACATTTGTTAAAGCATGTTCACAAGCTGCACAGGAAGCTGTCACCGGGACTCCTGGCACTGGGAGAGGGACGAGGCAGAGCTCTGGCCTTTGTCCTTACAAGTGGCCCAAGCCAACCGTGCAGAGTCTCGCTGCCCAAAACTTCTGCACCAGCCTCTAGAGCATGCGTCATCCAACCTCCGTGAAGCCCAAGGGCTGTGCAGGAGGCTGAGGGGGAAAGGTGAGAATAAAGCTAAATCTGGCCTGGAGAGAACACTATTAAAGACACTGCAGACAGAACTCAGGAAAACCCCACAGAGTAAGCAGCTCACCCAACAGGACTGGCTGCACTCTCCACCAGTCCAGGAGCCCCTCGGCTCCCTCCACTGCTGCAGAGGCCGCTTTAAAGAGCATCCCCGCAGTGAAGCGAGGTCACTGTGGGGCCAGACAGATCCTCTCACTGACCTACCCAGCATGCGGTGGCCACCAACGCAAACCTGACCACAGGGTGCCCATGCAAGGCTTCCCGGAGTGCCCTCTTCCTCCACAGACAGAGCCCAGCACTCAGGTACCAGCCATCAAGGACCAGCCACCCAGACTGCTGCACCACCGCCAACGCCGCCAAGCCCCATCTGTCGCCCCCCTCCCTTCAACCAAGTCCACTGCAGTGGCCGATGCAGAGCATCATTCTCCGCTTCTATCTCCTTCCTTTTGCACTTTCTCATCAGAGGATCCCTATGTTGATGTTCAGCTCCATGAGAGATGAAATAAAGTCACAAAGTATGTGGTGATCTCCACATGATGTTCCTTTTGCAACAGCGGTAACTTCATGGGTATCGGTCAGAGCTGCGTTCATAGAAGTTGTCTCCACGCGGGTCCTCATACAGAGAAAGCCTCCCACACATGGCTCCTTCCCGACAGTGCTTTAAATGAAGACAGCTCACAAGAGACAAGATTATTATCTGCATCTGAGGAGAGCACACTGGACAGTGCACCAGCCACGCCAAGATGCAGCCTGCACCGTGGCGCAGAGGCTGGCATCCACCTGTGCACGCCTGAGGTCAGCACCGAACGGGCTCTTCCCGTCCAGGAACGCAGGGTGCGAGGCTGCGCACCTGTCTACACACATGGGCACCACGCTGTCTGCAAGGAACAGGTGTGACAGGCACCAATCCTGAGGCAGACGTCAAAGGACGGGGCTACCCAGACCAAGAGAGCATATATCAACTTAGGGACACTTCTAACTTCAGAATTTCATTTTATTGAACACACTTTTAAAACAAGCACCTCTTGGCAATGAAAATAAAAAACAATATTCCTTCCACCTATCCTAGTGGAAGACTTCCCACACTAGCCTGCTAAATTCATGGAGGAATTATAAATAGGCAGCCCACTGGGCCACAAGGAGAGCTCAAGTGCAGATGTGCCGACTTCCCGGGGAGAGCTGCAGCACAGGGAAACTTCAAAAAGCAAGCGTGGAATCTGTCACAGCTTTCTTTCCCCTTAAGCCAAAAAAGGAAAAAAAAAAAAAAACCTAAAAAGCCAAAATTAGGTTTATAACCACAATTCAATTTGTCCAACCTTCTCTGAGGACTTTTCATTTAATTATGTGTACGTAACAGGAAAGAAAGCTTTTTCACAAACACCATCAAGGCCTACAATTATCAAGAAGATGACGAAAGTAAAGCAGTAGGGACATTAAACACGTGGTGGAGAGGGCGGTTTCGGTTTCTGCTCGTAAGTAAAAAAATCACCATAGAATTAAGTACAAAAACCTGCATTGAATGACGACTGCTGGTGTATTCGCTTGATCGGAAATGGGACCAAGAGTGCAGCAAGCCCTGTGCAGTGTCGTCCGGAGCCGCGTGCACCTGCAGGCGGCAGTTTCCCGAGCTCCGGCCTGCACACCACAGGAGTCCTGGCCAGCTGCACTCAACGGAGCGTCCTCTCCTGAAGCGCACTCACACTCAGTGTCACAGATTGCACACCAAATTCATTTCTTCAGAAAAATATCTGTTTGGCATCTCCAGGACTTTGTTCCATTGGACAATAAGGGCATTTTAATCTAAAGACAAAACAGAAAAGACTGAGTCAAGGAGCAAGATCAGTGTGAGCACTCAATTTTCATCTACAGACCTACATACACTTAATCACACGCCTACAATGTGCACTAACAGCACACACCTAATGTGCCCTAATCCAAGTTACTTTAATACCCACACCTACATATGCAATCCCCCAAGCCTGTGTGTGCACTAACAGCACATGTGACCTTAACAATCACACCTATATGTGTGCACTTACAGAACAACTGACAATCACCCACGCCTACATGTGCACAATACATGCCTAGATAGCACACTGACTGTAAGAATCACACACACCTACACACGTGACACTTAATCACCCACGCCTACACACGCACTGAGAGCACACATGACAATCACCCACGCCTACATGTGCACAATACATGCCTACACAGATAGCACACTGACCCTAACAATCACACACACCTACACATGCGACACTTATTCACCCACGCCTACACATGTGACACTTAACACCACGCCTACACATGCGACACTTAATCACCCACGCCTACACACGCGACACTTAACACCCACGCCTACAGAGAGCACACGTGACAATCACCCATGCCTATACACACACTGAGAGCACACGTGACAATCACCCACGCCTACACACGCACTGAGAGCACAAGTGACAATCACCCTCACCCACATGTGCACAATACATGCCTACACAGATAGCACACTGACCCTAACAATCACACACACCTACACACGCGACACTTAATCACCCACGCCTACACATGCACTGAGAGCACACATGACAATCACCCACGCCTACATAGCACACGTGACAATCACCCACGCCTACATGTGCACAATACATGCCTAGATAGCACACTGACCCTAACAATCACATACACCTACACATGCGACACTTAATCACCCACACCTACACACACAACACCTATTCACCCATGCCTACACACGCGACACTTAACACCCATGACAATCACCCACGCCTATACACACACTGAGAGCACACATGACAATCACCCATGCCTACACAGCACACGTGACAATCACCCATGCCTACATGTGCACAATACATGCCTAGATAGCACACTGACCCTAACAATCACACACACCTACACACACAACACTTAACCACCCACGCCTACACACGCACTGAGAGCACACGTGACATCACCCATACCTACACAGAGAGCACACGTGACAATCACCCACGCCTACAGAGAGCACATGTGACAATCACCCACACCTACACACAGAGAGCACACATGACAATCAACCATGCCTACACACATGACAATCACCCACACCTACACACACAGAGAGCACACGTGACAATTACCCTCACCTACACACAGAGAGCACATGTGAAATCACCCACACCTACGCAGAGAGCACACGTGACAATTACCCTCGCCTACACAGAGAGAACACATGAAATCACCCACACCTACACAGAGAGCACATGTGACAATCACCCACGCCTACACACAGCACACGTGACAATCACCCATGCCTACACATGCACTGAGAGCACACATGACAATCACCCATGCCTACACATGCACTGAGAGCACATGTGACAATCACCCACGCCTATACACGCACTGAGAGCACACGTGACAATCACCCACGCCTACACACA
>PVKS010045747.1:0-13644 GCA_004027875.1 Aplodontia rufa
TTTCCAAATTGACCAACAGACTGGAGCCCGCAGGACCAAACAGAAACTGCATGCTCTTTAAAGTCCTTCCAGCTTCGTGAGGAGAGGCGGAGCAGGCCGAGAAGCTGCCCGGCGATGAGTGCTGCCTGTTTCATGAAAACCCAGGGGGCTGGCAGCTCTTCATCTGTGCTTCAGGAAATCTCAACCGCTCAGCGGATTCCTCCTGAGCCGCTGAAGTTCCCAGGGTCTCAGAGGGCAGGGACAACAGACCCTCTGCGGTGTGTGCTCCTTGTCAACAGCCGGGGCCTTTCGGGACACAGCTCTGCAGCTCTTCTGGAGGCCAGACCTGTAAGCCTGGGACCCAGTGCTTACGGCTCGTGCTCAGGTAGTGAGCCACGGGGCCACATCTCTAGCAAGCTTTCTGGGTGTAGAGTAAGGCGTTCACGATTGCCAGGGAATTGATCCTCCTTGGGCAGGAGCAGCATACCTAGCAGGCAAAATCTCATAGAATGGCCAAGGCACGTTCTGCCCTGGGCCTGGACTTGGGCATTTGCGTGGTGTTTTTTTGACGGCAGGGAAAAACCCCCACCCCCAAATCTCTTGAAGGTCTCTGGTTACAATACTAGTTAGGGAACGAGTTTCTATTTCAACTCCTCTCCAAAGACCGGTTCTTCAGAACCTCAGCCTACAGCCTTCTTAGGAAGGACTGTGGAGGCCTTCTTTTTCCTTGTGTATGTTGTAAAAATCTGCAGCCCAATTCTTTGATGCGATTGGCCCTGCCAGCCATGTGTGTTAACTGAGATGATACTCTAATTCTGAATCTGTTGGTATCTTAGTTTTAAGGAACATCTCCCGATGTTTCTGTAATTAAATTCCACATCACTTCAAGTTTATTTTGGCCCAAGGGAAGAAAGTTACATGGGATTTCCATTAACATTTTAATTAGTCTTTTGGTGGTTGCTGACTCCTGATGGATTAATATTTTAGCAGAACAAAGGTAGATGTGTTCATTGTATCCACTGCAAGCCGGATGCTCTTTCTGACATGTTCTCAATTGCTTGGTGGCTGCATTTTCTCATTTGTTTGATCTGCTCTTTCAACCTTGAATAATTGATAGAATGTTCTAGCATCGAATAGGAAACAATGCTTGGCACACAAAGGCTGCCTTTAACATTGAAGTGTCTCTTCCTTTGTCTTTAAACTTTAAAAAATGCTTAGTTTATGTTCTCTTCTATGAGCTTTAGTTTTATCGGTATTTATATAGATAATCATTTTCATTTTATCTATCAAAATTGCATTATAATGAAACTGGTTGTGACATAGTTTCTATTTTCTAGTTTTGAATGGATAGCCTTAAAAATGGGGTGTATTGTCTCTTCTAACATCAGAAATATATTAAGGTTTCACTCTATTTTCTTCTCACATTTGCAATGCTATATTAACACACAATAAAGAGGCAGTGCTATCTCAAGTCATTTTTCTGTAGCTTGGCATTTGATCCTGAATTCTCAAGACAGTAAGAATTCATTTAGAATAATTACTTCTTCTACTTCCAACATATAAGACTTACACAAAGTTATTTCACTGTTCTGTTGATCAGTTCCTTCATCTCCAAGATTCAGGGAGCCTTCTTTGGAGGCTGTAATATATGGAAATGTACGAAAGTGACAAGCGAGTACAGAGCCTCCTGTCCTCTTACCTAGGCTCTGCACCCACACGTGGCTGCCTATTTCTCTCATTCCTGCATTTAGAGTTCACCCTTCTATCCTTCCCTCTGCAGATCTTCCCACTGCCAAGTCACCCCATCCGTAATCAGATAGGACATACCACATTGGCTATTGTACCCTCCTCTCAGCCCTCATCACCGGGCACAGGGACCTGGTTTGTCTGGATACGAATTTCCTTCTGTGTCACTTTTGTGCAATTGGAGATCCTGGACATCAGGAACATTGTCTATTTCACTGAATCCCCAGAGCCTATAATAGGGCCTGACACATAACAGGATTAAATGAATAGGTGGTGGTCCTCACCTCCTCTAGCCAAGTCCACTGGCATTCAGAGAGGAAGGTAGAATCATCTCTCCTGGTTGGCACCTACCCATGCACAAACATATTGATAGAAATTCGTTAACAGATAACCTAAAACAAGGCCAGGAAGTGCATCTCCTTGTATTTGATTGTGCTGTTGAAAAACCTGAGAAAACATATTGATATCATTCATTGACCCCATAACCTTTTTGAGTACCCGTTATGTGCTAGGGTTTGGGCTAAAAGCAGAGTTAAGATGCTTATACCATGGAATTTTACACAGCAATTAGAAACAATGATATTGCAGACTTTGAAGGTAAATGGATGGCTATGGAAGAGATCATGCTGAGTAAAATCAGCTTAGCCCAGAGAACCAAGGGTCGACTGTCTCCACTCATCTGTGGAGGTGGGGACTAGACCCTGGACAGTGAGAAAGTTGGTCTATTAGCATGTGTTAAATCCAGATAAAATGTAATGTTATACAACCTAATACTTTTTTAGAGATATTGTGGGAAGGGGAAGGGCGGGATAAGGGAGGGTAATTGGGGGGGCACTCCTGGGGGTAATTGCAATAGCCAGAATATATACACATTTTATATTATTTTGTTAAAAACTTCTATGGTTGTTCAAAAAAAAGATGCATAAAATAAGAGAGAGTTTGTATATTTTGAAAGCATCTAACCAACAGAGTAAACTATTTATGCATTTAATCCATCAACTTTAAGTCAGCTACACCATTAGTGCCATTGGAGTGCTAAAATGTTTAATCACATTCAAATATTACATTTGTGTGGTACAAGGGATTCTGTGGAAGGACGATTAAGGACAAGAAACTGACAGCAGTGCTTTTGTGTTGAGGCTTACAGATCGAATGGAGGTCTCAGGGCAGAGAAAGGGTGAGCGGCACTTAGAGGAGGCAGTTAACATGGGCAAAGGCCCAGAAAGGTGCTCACATTCACTGTGCTGAAGCACACAGGGTGGTGTGCAGGAAGCCATGAGCCCTCGAGGCTGCTGGGCACAGGAGTTTGCCTCTAAAGGACCACAGGACTGGTGTCTGCGGTCCTTTCTGGCTCCCACTGATTCTTCCCTGTCCTGCACTCAACAGGGAGCACAAGTTGATCAGATCCCCATTTTAGGAAAGTTCCCTTTAAGGCTGTGCAGAAGTGGGAGGGCTGTGTGGAGGACACAGAGTGACTGGAAGCTTCGAGAGGCCAGTGCAGGAGCCTGGGTAAGTCAAGGCGCTCTGAACCAGCTCGGCTTTGCAGGAAGAGTGGAAGAAAGAGATAGGGAGGTTCAAAGGGGTGGTAAGGCCATATCAAAGGTGACTTGGAGGGGACAAGAACAGACAAATATCAGAAATGCAAACAGAGGAATGGAAACTCATTTGGGAGGTGCTGAAATGCAGTCTGCAGGCTGTCTAGGCTGACAGCTCTCTTGGCTCGTCTGCTATTGGAGTCAGTGCTTCTTGAAGTTACCGTGATCATCCGAGAGGTCAGGACAGAGTGCCGTCACAGATCTGTTGTGAATTCTTCTCTTGTTTGTAGACTTAGACGAAGATGTGCACAACATCATCACCCTACCTCTGGGAATATGTGTTTCTGCAACTTCATTTACCAAGAATTGCACCCAGATACCACAATAACTAGATCAGGTTGTTACTTAAGAGGCTTTATTTTTCTTACAGGGAAGTGGGGGTCAGACTCAGTCTTTGACCTTGAAAGCCAGTGATGAGAGCAATAATTGTATATTCAAATAATAATAATAATCATTTATTAGCTACTTAGTGTGGCCAGGCCCTGGGATGGGCTCTTTCCATGAATTAACTAACTTATCCCTCAGTTTATGAAACAGGTACCGTGATATCTTCTCTATTTTACAGAAGAGGAACTTTTGGCCAAGTCATGTGGGCAGTCACTGGTGGAAGTGGGATTTACACCCCCACACCCTGGTTCCAGAGCTCATTCCTTTAACCATTTGAGTGACAAAGCTAGGAGGGGCTCCTCTCTCCAGGACAATCACACAAGCAAACACTGGCATTGAGACATCACAACTGCAGAGAGGTAAAGGGACTGTACGGAGCAGAGCACATCTGCCGCCTCTGCTGAAGTGTCCGCGGCCAACAGGACATGTGCCAAGGGGTTCTTCCCACCTACTCAGAGCCTTTTCTTGGGGATTGTCACTCTATGGTTTGCAAGACCCTGCTATCTGGTGGCTGTTTGTCTCTAAAATCTTAGATGCCACTTGGTTTCTATCTTGTCTGCACTTTTGCTTACAAATTTCCCCCAATTGTCCAAAATTGCTTTGTGCACCCCAGCACCAAGCTTCAGAAAGGTAAATTACAAACCCATTGCAGTTTCTCCCTGGCCACATGCAGGCACAGTCAGCTGAGCAGACTGTACCTTTCCTCTCTCTGGGCAGGCCTAAGGAGGGCACGGGTGAGTGGCTCACTGGTGATGCCCTTTCCCTCAGAGCTGGGGACAGAGATGTGAGTGTCACTGCCATTCTGCTAGGCTTCACAGAAAGCTGCCTCTCTCATTAGCTACCCCGAGGCCCTACCTAACATTCCTGATCTTCTTTCTACAAGACAGCCTTCGAGCACTTGGAGACAGCTATACGTACAGCGAGTCTGTTTCCTCGAAGCTGAAACAATTCACTTTAGCCATTTCTCATGCAGCACAGGTTTGAGTTGAGCAATGGTCCTTCCTGTTCTAAAGATGTCTGTTGCAACTCACCTCCACCTCCCACAACAGTAAATTACCACACACAGTCATTTTGTTTATCATATAAAATATCCTGCATTTATAGTAGATGCATATCAATGTGCAACTTGATAGAAAATGTATTCTATGACATGTTCAAATTTCTAAATTCTTCAGCCAAAATCCTCATCAGGGAAAAATCAGTGCAAAAAGTGACAACAAATAGCTATATGTCAATGACATGTTATAATATAACTGAAAGAATAACATTAGTACGTTAGACTGAAGGATGGCTAATATCCTCCTTTATTTCCAACTTTGATGACCTCCCCTCAGTTGGTTAGCCTTCTTTTTATTCTTGTGAGAGCATAAATCACCGCACATACGAAATCAAGTGTTAAGGAGTGGGGTATGAATTAAGAACAGCACACAGTGAAATGCTAGTCACAAGTTATGCTAGTGGATAAGGTCCTCTGGCTTCAGGTAAATTTAAACAGTGAGTGATAATTAAAACAAAACAAAACAAAACAGAACTATTTGATCAAGAGCCCATGTGGTCCAAATTCACACACTATACAGTAGCAGATGCCACCTGTTGAACCCGCATTACAAAACACACGACGTTACAGAAGTCCAAATGGCTAACCCCTGGAGCGTGCTGAGGAAGGTGCCCTAGCAAGTCCTGCCCAGCTGACCTCAGGGCTCCCGCAACCTCTTCCCCCTCTCTCTGTCTCTCTCTTGCTCTTTCGCACACCTAGCCCCAGTTTTAAAGTCCTAGGCTCCTCCAGCTTACTCGGAAAGCATGCCACTCCTGTCTGTCTCCTCCACGTTACCACCACTGCCTGCCACCCAAGCTGCCTGATCAGAACATCTCCCTGTGCTACTTAGAGTGCTTACTAGGTTCCAGGCATTGGAAGACTAGCCAACCAAACAAGCAGGCACTCCTGTCCTGTTTGAGTGGGACAAAGCAGATAGTAAGAAAAACAAGTGGTTTATTAGAAAGTCACGAGTGTCACACAATAATTGATTACGGAGAGTAGTTCAGAGCCTGGGAGGGGAGTTGCTTCAGCTGTAAACTGTGCACCTCAAAGAAAGTGAGCAGGGGTAAGATCTCGGGGGGGGGGTGTATCCAAGGAGGGGGCCAGCTCAGGGACAGTCCTTGGTGGCATTGGGAGGCACAGCGAGAAGGCAGAGCGGATGGAGTGCAGTTCAACAAAGCTGGAGATTGATCCAAAGAGCAACAGACCCATCTTGCAGGGCCTTTTCAACTGCGGCAAGCATCTGGCCTTTGCTCTGAATGGGACTGGGAGTCATTGAAGAGGTCTGATGACTATAAGCTCCGGTCTGCACTGCTCAGTGATTATTCCTGCAGAGGAGCAGAGGTGGAAGTAGGGAGGCTAATGAAGAGGCTATTATTTCAGACTTGTCCCTAATTCCTATCACAACCTCTGTACTGTTGACCTCTTGCTGTTTCCCAGGCACTGGCTTGGGTGCTGGGGGAAAGATGGCTAACAAGATAGTAATTGTTTTATTAGTTTCTGTGCACATCAATACCTTCTGCTACTTTACCAGATTATAAAAAAGTGTACGGACTGCAAAATATCTGCAGCAGCTCCACAATTCTTTTATCCTGTTGTTCCCACTTGTAGGAACGAATGAACATTTATATTTTTCTATTCTTTTTTAAATTAAGAAATCTTTAATATATTCAACTGCTCTAAAAAAGAGAGAGAGAGAGAAACAAAACAAACAAACAAAAAATCTGCCCACATCTCTTGGGCAATCTAGCTTCCTGAAATCTGACTACCGTGGCTTCATGATATTGCACAATGTTATCTGCCCTAACAGTCAAACAACAGCATCCCGGGGGCAGGGGGACATCCAGTTGCCTAATGCGGTTGCACGTTGTGGCTCACTCATTAGCAAAGCGCAGCAAGGTCTTACTTTACAGTAGAAAAGGAGGTGCAGCCCGGGGAAGCCGCTCTAGGCATGTGGCCATCAGTGGGGCAGCAGCCTCGAGGATTACGAGTCCCAAGTTCTGACTCTGGGTTTGCCATGCTCAGTCCTTGGCTTCTCTGAGTCTTGGTGCCGTTCTCTGTCAAATGGAGGTGGAAAGGGCTCTTGTCCTCCTTCCACAGGAAGCAGTACGGTGAAGGGAGGGCGTGAGGGCGGCGGGACCGTCCTGTGCTCTGTGAATGGCCCCTGTGCAAGGTCGCTGTACTTCTTTGCTGAACACAGACGCAGCAGTGCCTGCAGAGGGTTCAGGAGTCTCCTAACTTGTTAGCATTCTGTGTCCAGCTGCAGTTTCCATAAATGCGTTCTTCTCTGTAGGATCCCACAGGGTCTGTCTGATTTGTCTCTGACACCAGTATGTGGAATTTCTCAGGCTTTGGCTCCTGGCTGGTAGAGAGGCTGACTGGGTCCCTGCAGAGCTGGGCTAGAGTGTTCTCACCACACTCCTCAGTCTCTGCAAGGCCAGGAAAGCCCAAAGAAAGACACAAGTCTGTTCACAGAGCTTGTAGAGATCCTAAAACTGCCTTCACGGTTCTGTCTTCGTAACCATGATTCCCCATCATTTGCCCCAGAGGAGCAGGTCCACCTGGGCAGGAGAGCCAAGGCCTGCAGCTGGGCGCTGGCGGAGGAGAGCACCCATCCCAGAAAGCATAGCGCTCACCCCACCCCCACCAACCGTGAGGAACTGGGGCCTAGACTCCCATCTCTGCTTCCATTGGCCTTGAGCTTCCTGTGAGTCAAAAGAACCTGGTTAATTAATCTACTGAGTTTACTAAGCACTCACCAGGAGCTTCTGATGACACTGCAAGCTGATACTGGGAACTCTGTGATGCTGGTTTGCGAGGGATTAGCTGTCTTTGTCAGGCATAATAAGGAAGGAAGCAGCTGTAAAAACATCGCATGAAAAAAATGAAAATATCTGCTTAGGGAGATTCATAAAGTTCCGTAAGGATCAATACAAGTAATTAAAATTATGTTCATATTCAAAAAGTCAGCTTGGAGAACGTGTTTGTTGATTACATTAAAAAGGTATTTTAAAATGATAGTGAAATTTTATTGGATAAAGGCTATTTCATATAAAGAAATCTTAGAATCTATACATTATGTGCTGGCTGTGTGTCCTTAAAATTAAGATTTTGAAGATGTGTTTGGAGAAAGACAAGAAAGAGGTGAAAAGGGGAAGATGAGGTCAAGAGGGTGGCCCCCAGTCCAACACGACTGGTGTCCTCCGAAGAAGAGGAGACCCAGGGATGCGTACTGGCAGAGGAAAGCCCATGTGAGGCCCAGCGAGAAGGCAGAGGTCTATACTCCAAGCAGAGGCCCCCAAGGAGCCAAATCCACGGCAGCCTCCAGACTGAGAAAATAAACCTGTTTTTCAAGCCACCCAGCTTGTGTTCTGTGATGGCGACCCTGTGAAACCAATTGTAATACATTAAAGTCCAGCAACCAGGATGCCTTAGGGATATTAGGGTAATAAATACAACAAGATTAAAGAAAAAAAGCCTAGTCATGTAAGTTTATTTTGCTAACTAAAAAGCATACGCCACTTTTTTTTTTAATTAAGGAGTTGAGTTGCTATATAATCATAAATGTGTAAAGTAAAAATAAGATATGCATTTAATCCTAAACCATAGTTATACCCACAGCCCACACCCCAGTCTTTTGATTCTGTGTAAATTATGCTCTGTAAGAGATATAAATGTCCATATATATATATATATATATATATATATATATATATATATATGATTGTGAATTTTCCAGAATTAAAAGATTGCATAAGTATTATTTGACTTCTGGGGGATGGGTGGTAAAGAGTATGTTACACTGATTGTTGATTCTCTCTCTAGATCCCTCCACATCTTTTGTTCCTCTCCCATTCCCCCTCCTCTCCCCTCCCCACTTCCCTCCCCCCTACATGTCTATGGTTCCCCTAGATTATGCGTTGGTCTGCCCTTGATGGATCCAACACATGAATTTGACTACTTTTCTTTCACTCAAGCCTTGGTTTAGCTCCAGCCTCCACAAATGAGGGGAAACATTCGACTCTTGACTCTCTGGGTTTGTCCAACTTCGCTCAACATGATTTCTTCCATAGCCATCCATTTACCTTTAAAGGCTGCAATGTCATTGTTTCTAATAGTTGAGTAGAACTCCATGGTATATATGTACCACAACTTTTGGATCCATTCATACAGTGATGGGCATCTGGGTTGATTCCATAATTTAGCTGTTGTAAATTGAGTTGCTATGAACATTGATTAGCTGTGTCACTGTAATATGCTGATTCTTACTTCTCTGGGAAAATACCCAGTAGAGGGATAGCTGGATCATATGGTGGATCCACCCTTAATTTTTTGAGGACTCTCCACACTGTTTTCCAGAGCAGCTGTACCAGCCTGCACTTCCACCAACAGTGTGCTAGTGTTCCTTTCTCCCTACAAACCCTCTGGTATTTGTTACCAGTTGTACTCTTCAGCTCTGCCAGTCTGGCTGGAGTGAGGTGAAATCTTAATGTAGTTTTGATTTGCATTTCTCTGATTGCTAGTGATTTAGACACTTTCTCATGTATTCATTGGCTTGCTCGATTTCCTCTGTTGAGAAGTTTCTATTTAGCTCCTTGGCCCATTTATTGATTAGATTGTTTGTATTTTTGATATCCAGCTATTTGCATTCTTTGTAAATTTGGATACTAGTCCCCATGTCAAAGGAATCACAGGCCATGTTATCTTCCATGCTGTGGGTTCTCTCTTGACAGTTTTAACAAATTCCTTGGCTGAGCAAAAGCTTTTTAATTTAATGGCATCCAACTCATTAATTCTTGAGTTTTCTTTTTTCACTTTAGGAGTCTTGTTGAGGAAGTCATTGCTAACTCCCATATGCTGGAGTATTGATCCTATTTTTTCTTCTAGTAGTTGTATGGTAGTTGGTTTAATTCTTAATTCCTTGATCCATTTTGATTCGATTTTTTGTGCAAGTTGAGAGATAAGGATCTAAATTCAACTTTCTGCAAGTGATTGTCTAATTGGTCCAGCGTCATTTGTTAAATAGGCTGTCTCTTCTCCATGTTATATTTTGACCCCCCGTGTCAAAGATCAGATGTTTAAATATTTCTGGATTTGTCTCAGAGTATTCTATTCTATTCCACTGGTCTTCATGCCTGTTTTGATACCAGTACCATGCTGTTTTTGTTATTATAGTTCTATATTATAATTTTAGATCTGGTATTGTAAAACTTCCTTTTTTGTCTTTATTGTTGAATTTGAGAATTGCTTTTTCTATATCTGTAAAGAATGACATTGGTATCTTGGTGAGGATTGCATTGAATATATGCAGTGTTTTGGGCCAAATGGCCATTTTAATTATATTAATTCTGCCTAATCAAGACTGTGGAATGTCTTTCCACCCTCTCAGGTCTTCCTCAATTTCTGTCTTCAATGTTCGATAATTTTCATTGTAGAGGTCTTTTACTTCCCTTTTTAGGGTAATTCTCAAGTATTTTATTTATGTTGGGGATATAGTGAATGGGACAGATTTCCTGATTTCTTATTGTTAGTGTATAGGAAAACTGTTGATTTATGAGTGTTGACATTGTAACCTGCTACTTTGCTAAACCTATTTATAAGCTTAAGCAGTTTTCTGGTAGAGTTTTTTGGATCTTCCAGTTATAGGATCATGTAATCAGCTAAAAGTGATATTTTGATTTCCTTTCTTCCTATTCTTATCCCTTTGATTTCCTTCTCTTGCCTAGTTGCTCCTGCTAGGGTTTCAAGGACTATATTGAATAAAAATGGTGAGAGCAGATAGCCTTTTCTTGTTCCTGAATTTAGTTGAAATGCTTTCAGCTTTTCTCCATTTAGTATTATACAAGCTGAGGGTTTGTCATATATAGGCTTTGCAGACTTAAGATAAGATCCTTTGTTCCCTATTTTCTCTAGAATTTTGATCATAAAGGGTGCTGGATTTTACAGAAGATCTTTTTTGCATCAGTTGAGATGGTCTTATGACTTTTGCCCTTAATTCTGTTTAAGTGATGAATCATATTTATTGATTTGCACATGTTGAAGCAGCCTTGCAGCCCTGGAATGAAGGCCATTTGAATCGTGATGAATTATCTTCTTGATCTGTTTTTGAATGCAGTTAGCTAGAATTTTATTAAGGAAATTTGCATCAATTTTGCATCAGGGATATTGGTCTGTAATTTTCTTTTTTTGATGTGTCTGTTGGGTTTTGGTATCAGGGTTATGGTTGCTTCATGAAAGTGTTTGGGAGAGTTTCTTCCTTTTCACTTTCTTGGAATAGCTGGGTAAGGAGAGGTATTAGCTCCTCCTCATAGTTCGTAAAACTCGGTGGGGAATCCATCAGATCCTGGGCTTTTCTTCTCGGGAAGATTTTTTTTTTGCTATATGGATCTCAGTGCCTGTTATAAGTCTGTTTAGGATTTCAATGTCATCCTGTGTCATTTTGGGGATGTTGTATGTGTCTAGATATTTGTCCATATCTTGCAGACGATCTGATTTAGAGGAGTATAGTTTTTAAAATATGTTCTAGTAATTTGTTTTATTTCCATAGGGTCAGTGGTGATCACTCCCTTTTCATTGGTAATTTTGTTGATTTGCCTTGATTCTCTCCTTTTAGTGAGATTGACTAGGCGTCTGTCCATTTTATTTTTTTGAAGAACCAGGTCTTTGTTTCATTGATTCTCTTTGTTGTTTTTTTATTCTCAATTTCATTGATTTCAGTTCTGATCTTAATTATTTCCCATCTTCTGCTGGATTTGGGCTTAGATTGTTCTTCCTTTTGTAGGGATTTGAGGTAGAGCATAAGCTTATTCATTTGAGATCTCTCCTTGTTTTTAATGTAAGGACTCAGTATATAAATTAAAATGCTTTCATGGTGTCCAAAAGGTTTCAATATATTGTGTCTTCATTCTCATTCTCTTCCAAGAATTTCTTGATTTCTGCTTTCGTGTCTTCTTGGAACCATTCTTCATTTAACAGGGTATTATTCAATCTCCAAGTATATGTGTGTTTTCTGTTATGATATTTGCTGTTAATTGCTAGGGTCATGGCATAATGGCCTGATTGGACACATGGATAATATCTACGTTTTTCTACTTTTTTATATTTGCTGAGATTTTCTTTGTGTACTAGAAAGCGATCTATTTTGGAGAAAGAGCCATGCACTGCTGAGAAGAAGGTATACTCTGCCAATTTGGGGTGAAATATTCTATAACTGTCTGTTAAGTCCATTTGATTTATGGCATTGTTTAGACTGGAGATTTTTTTTCTTTGACAGTCTGTCTATTGGTGATAGAGGAGTATCAAAGTCTCCCAGTATTATGGCGTTGATGTCCGTGGTGTGTTGTAATGGAGTAATTTTTCCACATAGTTGGGACATTGGTGTTTGGAGAGTATATATTTACCATGGTTATTTTCTTCCTCTTGTATTGCTCCCTTTACTAGAATGTTGGCTTTCTTTACCTCTTCTGATTAATTTGTTAGAAATCTACTTTGTCTGATGTAAGTATTATAACTCCAGCTTGCTTTCTTGGGCAGTACTCCTGACAGGTATTTTTGCCATCCTTTCACCCTCAATCTGTGGATGCCATTGGCTGTAAGGTGGGTCTCCTGTAAGCAGCATGTTGTTGGATTTTGTTTTCTGATCCAATCTGCTAATCTGTGCCTTTTTATTGGTGCATTGACACTGAAACCATCCACATTCAGTGTTAGGATAGTTATGTGCTTGCGGCTCATTGTCATCATGTTTTATTAGTGAGTTTATGCTTTCTTGATTATCTTTTTATATTGTGCACTATTATTGAATTTCCTCTGTGTGTTTTGAGGAATGTTTGATTTTTCTTCTATCTGGAGTTTATCTAAGGATTCTTTGTTATGCTAGGTTTCTGTTTACGAATGCTGCAAGTTTGATCTTATTGTGAAATGTTCTTATTTCCCCCATCAAATTTGAAGCTGAGTTTTGCTGGGTATAGTATTCTTGGTCAATCAGACATTAAAAGATCTTTTTCCAGGATCTTCTAGATTCTGAGCTAAAAAGTCAGAGGTGATCCTTATTGTTTTGCTTCTAAGTGTTATTTGGCATTTCTTTCTTGTCGTTTTAATTTTCTTTCCTTGATTTCCCTGATATACATTTTGAATATGATGTGTCTTGGTGAACTTCTCATTTAGTTAGGTCTATTTTGGTGTCCTGTATGCTTCCTGGATGTGGGTCAAGCATACACATCTTGAAACCTAGTGTGCAGGACACACCAATTTGTGAAGAGGGAATGCAGTTAAAACAAAATACTGATTCCTGAACTTTAAAAAGATCAACATGGAACAAGATTGTTAAGTGAAATCTTTAAACTTCACAAAGGAGACTCAGAAGTTAAGCAACTGGCACAACATCATTTAGCAAGTAAGGGAAGCACTAGGGCCAGACCCTCCACTCCCACAGGTGCAGCAGGCTGTCGGCGAACAGATTCTGCGCTCCGCTTAGCTGAGCAGCAGGTCTAATGCTAATGGCACTGTGCACTTGACGGCACACTCCTGTTCACTCTGCATTGCATTTAGCTTATGGCCATCATTTGGAATCATTTTCAAAGCAGTTTTGGTCCTTGTGGGTGGTTTTGTGAAGGGTTTTGTCTATTCGCGCTGCCTGGGAATCTGGCTCAGAGGCTGGATGATAGAATGGTTTCACCAGAGGAACTGCTTTGCTCTTCCCACTAGGGACCTTTTCCCTTGCTGCAGAGGCATGCACAGGCACAGCAGGTACACAGGCACACCAGGCACTCCAGGCTCACCAGGCTCACCAGGCTCACCAGGCACACTCAGGCACACTCAGGCACTACGGGCACACTGAGGCACACTCAGGCACAACAGGCATTCCAGGCACACTCAGGCACACTCAGGCACTCCAGGCACAGC
>PVKS010045748.1:0-13642 GCA_004027875.1 Aplodontia rufa
ACAGCTCTGTAGTATAATTTCAAGTCAGGTATTGAGATAACCCCCTACTTCTTCCTTCCTGTAGAGTAATGTTTTGTCTAGTCTGGGTCTCCTGTTATTCCTTATGAACTTGAGAATTACTTTTTCTATATCTGTGAAGAAAGCCATTGGTATCTTGATGGGGATTGCATTAAATCTGTATAGGGCTTTGGGTAGAATGGCCATTTTTATTATATTGGTTCTGCTTAACCATGAGCATGGAATATTTTTCCATCTACTCAAGTCTTCTGTAATTTCTTTTCTTAGTGTTTGATAGTTTTCTTTGTAGAGGTCCTTAATATCCTTTGTAAGGTTAATGCCCAAGTATTTGATTTTTTTGGAGGCGATGTTGAATGGGAGAGATTTCCTGATTTCTTCTTCTGTGGACTTGTTGCTGGAGTAAAGGAAAGCTAATGACTTACTGGAGTTGATCTTAAAGAAAACTACAGACCAATTTCCCTGATGAGCATTGATGCAAAAATCCTTAATAAAATTTTAGCTAATCAGATACAAAAGCACATTAAAAAGATAATACATTATGATCAAGTGGGCTTCATTCCAGGAATACAAGGCTGGTTCAACATACGCAAATCAATAAATGTAATTCACCACATAAACAGAATTAAAAACAAAAATCATATAATCATCTCAATTGATGCAGAGAAGGCATTTGATAAAATTCAACACCACTTTATGCTCCAAACTTTGGAAAAGATAGGATTCAAGGGAAGATACTTTAACTACGTCAGATCCATTTACGACAGACCCATAGCCAACATTATCCTCAATGGAGAAAAACTGAAAGCATTTCCACTGAATTCAGGTACTAGACAAGGATGTCTGCTTTCCCCATTCTTGTTCAATATAGTCCTTGAAACCCTTGCCAGAGCTCTCAGGCAAGACAAGGAAATCAAAGGTATTCGTATAGGAAAAGAGGTATTTAAGTTATCTCTATTTGCTGATGACATGATTCTATACCTAGGAGACCCATAACATTGGCCAGAAAACTCCTAGAGCTCATGTGTTTTTGATTCTTGTGCTCTCTGTCAGAAAAAATATTCATGACAAAGTGGAAAACACAAGAGCAGGTCAGAGTGGCTGTCAAACATGCCATGGTCTAGCCTGCATGCCCTTGGACACTTATTTGGTAAATCTGAATCTCTGTGTCTTTTTATAGTTGAATAATGCATTATTATTTATTTCTCAGGTATGTGGAGGATTGAATGATAAAATTCAAGAATTTTGTATGTATCTGAAAAATAGATTTTACTCTGAGACCTAAAAATTATCATAAAATTTATTATAAAAGTATTTTTATCCCCACTATCAAGATTTGAAAAAATTTTCTAAGGCTTTTAAAAAATGACTGCAGTATCTGAAATGTGAAATACAGTCTTACCAATTAACATAATTGATTGTATGTGATTTAGTTATATAACTATTGAAATAATACATTCTAATAAACAAATACTTTTTAAAATACAAACAAGAGTCTTGGTATAAATTTTGTGATGTTTTAAAAGAAAATATAGCTGATGATTTCCTTTATATTAATTGCATATCAGTGATGGGGGAACAAAAAATAAAATAAAATGGGTTAAATCTTTCCTCATTGGTTCATTGTGTGAATCTGTGCATCCATCAATCCATTTACAAACACTGATACATTACATATATATATGTATATACACACACATATATATGTTTTAAAGTTTATATATATATATATTTAATTGTTTATATATAATCATTTTCTGTCTGTAGCCTCAGCCACAGGTAACAGTTGTAGAATCTATTCTTGACCTCAAACATAGTCTTTGAGCAAAAATTCTATTCTCTCCTATCACCTCAATGTCTTACTGAGTTCTGCTCTTTTGTATGGCATTATTTCTAAGTAGTTCGCACGGGCTTTGAAAAATACCTGTGTTTTATTTTTCTGGAGATAGAAGTATATTAATTCCCTGGAACTGACACATTATTGTATTTGTGCTATGTGTGCTATTTTAGAAGGCTGTACTTTGGACTATTTTACATTATTTCCAATAAGCACTACAACAATTTCTAAACAACAAGACCCTAAGAATCAGGTGGTTTCCAATGACTCTTAATCCCTATTCAAAATAATGATACACAATGTCAATACATTGTCATGCTGGTTTCTACTCCTTATTTGTATTTGTGAGTTTGACTGAGACATGAATATATTTATTTTTCCCTGTATGAATAATAAGCCTATCTGACTTTAAAGATTTGGGGAGATGAGTAATGTGTTACTTGTTTCCATCTGAAATCTTCTTAAAAGAAGGGAATTATTCCTAACCTTCTTGAGGTGGGTCTAATGGGCAGCTTCCTTTTGATTTTTAGCCAAATCTGTAAAGAGTACTCAGAAATGATTTCTGAAGAGTGAAGTTAGGAGTAGGTTGTTAGCAAAAAGGATGGAGGAGGAGCTATCTGGCCTCATTTCCCCAGGGAAAACTAACCAAAAGACATGCCGTGGTCAAGTTTTCACCCAGAATATAAAAGAAGTCAGTGTGGAGACTGAGGTGATCCCTTTGGCCTCAGAGAAAAGAAAAATCATGAGCAGACAGTAGGAGGAAACGAATCTCTTTACAACATCCCTTCCCAAGTAGGCAGATGCTGTCCATTGAAAAGTTCTCTGAGCTCAGTTTCTATGCTGGAATAAGTGAATCTGAGGTGGATATCTGGCTTCCCCACCATCCTGGGTCTGTTTGCAGTAAACTCACTCAACTCCCAAGGGAAGTACTATTAGTGCCTGCTTAGTTCTGGGCAATGATTTTCTTTTAGGTATGACTCCAAAAGCAAAATGTGATGAAAAAGGTTATGTTAAATGCAAACTCTATAATTCTGTACAATTAGAGAAAATCAACAGAATGGAAGAAAACATTTGCAAATTATTTATCTAACTAGGGATCAATAGAATTGACTTTAAAAGACTTATAGCACAGAGGGATAAATATGGTTGATATATATATAATAGCAAAAAGGATAAATATTTGTTTGAGATCATGGATATACTAATCACCTGATCTAATCATTACACATTGCATGCATGTGTTGAAATGTCATATTGTAGCCAATAACTATGTTTTAATATTTGTGCCAATTAAAAGTAAAAAATATATTTAAAATTGGTACCATTTTTGTGCCAATGAAAAACTGCAAAAGAAGTCAAGCAAATAATTTCAGTTATAATAGCTAAAAAAAGAATGAAACTAGAAAAAAATTCAACAAAGGAGGTGAAACTTCTTTTTTCTTTAGAATAGTCATGGTTATCAGAGGTTGGGAAGAGTAGGGCTGTGGAAAGATGGAAAGAGGTTGGCCCTTGGTACTAAGTTAGATAGAGGTAAATGTTTTGGTGTTCTATTACACAGCAAAGTGACTATTAATAACAGTGATGTGGTGTATATTTAGAAAAATCAAGCAGAGAGAACTCAAAAAAAGAAAGAAAAAAAGAAAAATTGTTAAGTTAATGGCTAAGCTTATTACCTTGATTTGATCAGTATGCAATGTATGCATATATTGAAGTATTACATTTTGCTCCATGTGAACATGCAGCTAGTATGTGTCAATCAAAAACAAAAGTCATTAAAGAGGGTCTTCACATTGGAACTCTAAAATCATTTTATCTTCCATTTGTAAAAATAATGTGGAATTTTTCTAAGAAATGTATGCAGTGACTAGTGAGATTAGGGGAAAATAATTATTATTATTAAATTTATTCCCATCTTGGTATAATTTGGATCAGAAATGTCCCCCCAAAGTCTTATATGCTGAAAGCTAGGTTTCCAGTGCAGCAATGTTCAGAAGTGGGAATTTGGGGGAGTCATTGATCATAAAGGCTCAGAGCTCATCGATGGATTAACCCATTTGATGGGTTAGAAGTCCATTGAAACTGGGAGGTGGTGGAAAATATAGGCAGGTGGAACATGGCTGGAGGAAGTAGGTCATGGAGGGCACGAGCTTGGGGACTATATCTTCTCTTTGGTCTCATCCTTCTCTCTCTCTCTGTTTCCCAGCTGCCATAAGCTGAGCATCTCTTGTCTGCCACACCCTTCTGCCATGGTGTTTCTGCCTTGGAGCCAGTCTACCATGGATTGAAACCTCTGAAACCATGAGCCAAGATAAACCTTGAAAGGTCTCCAGGGATCACTAGTTATTAAAATTATTTGAGAAAGCTGTAGATGCATTTGTTGTTACAAGATACAATACAGGGGGATCCCTCAGTGCTTTCTTTAGGAAGCCCTCAGGTTACAAGAGACAAGCAATTATTATTATTATTATTATTATTATTATTATTATTATTATTATTTTTGTTCATCAGACCAGATCTTATTTCCTGAAATCAAGGACCAAGGTCCCATCCTGGGAAACAGACTACTGTATCAAGACAGTCACTGAGAAGGGGAGGAGGAAATAAAAGGTTACATAGTCATGTATATAAAAAAATATTATTCATAGCTATAAGAATTATGATACTGTACTTGGTTATTTTGTGGGAAAAATATAGGACCCAGAAGAGAGGCAAGGGATTGGGGGATGGTAGGATTGTGGTAGAGGGGTGCAGGGGTGGGGTGGAGTGGGAATATGTGACAACAAATCCCATCATTATGTACAACTATAATGCCCTAGTAATAATAAAAATGGCTACAAAGTTTTCCTACCCTATTCTTGACTCAGGGTTAATACTTTGAGTATGTTTTGGAGACTGACAAGTTGATTCTAATAGCCTTGACTTTTTGGGCTGTTTCTGCTGAGGGATGGACCCTTGCAGCTGTCTGCTTTGCTGTTTTCCTGGATACCACTCTTGTTTGGCACTATTTTTAATGTATTTGGACTATTTAACTCTGATAACATTAATGTGCTAATATATGAGAGCACTATGAAGTTGTATTTTTTTAGCCAAATGATTAGCCTCTCTACTAGTCAACTTATAGCCAAACTAATTACAGTGTCATACTGTACACAAAAGGCATAATCACTTCTCTGCTGTATTTTTATATCCGGTTATATCATTTTAACTGGATCAGCCAGCAATTATTTACTATTTCCTTTAGGTTGGGAGGACAGAAAAAGCCCACTTTATTCCCTTAAATGTTACTTTATTTTTTTTTCAATAAGTTAAGCATGAGAGGTGCTTTTAACTTAATCAGAGACTTTATACTTGCTATTCAGCTCTTCAGGTCCAGGCAACTTCTCTTCATTTGAAGATCACATAGCCAATACAATATCATTCATCACAAACACCAATGATGATAATTCAAACACTGAATTTTTCACAGAATTTCATTAAGTGAATTATGTGATGATGGAAACAACAACGTTGTATTATCATTCAATCAACTGAATGAGGCATTCAACACAACCGTTTGGAAGGGAAGACACTGACATATTAAACTTCACTTAAGTACTGTCTCATTTTGTCTTAGACAATGGCATATGAAAGGCTCTGTGAAGCTCACTCTTTCTCTTATGAATTAGTTGAGACTAAAGACTCTTGTTTTCCTAGGACAATCCCTGATACACCTTCCAAATTCCCATTCTCTGCTCATAAGTTAGCTGATTAGCCACTTCCTCGCCTCTACCGACCATGTAGACAAAATAAGAGTTCAGTTGACTTCTCCAAACCTAGGCTTCTCTCCCTAAAGATTCCTGAATTTAGCTAATCCTAAGACTGACCCACTATTGAACAGCTTATTCCTTAACCTCCCATTACTGAAAAACTGCTTGGTTGCGTTCTTAGATCAATTGTACCAAATCAACGGTAGCACAGATCAGCTGGAACTAGAAATATCAATCAATGGTGTCCCCAGATAGATAGTTTGATCATAATGCAAATTTATCTCACTCTCTCACATGTGATTCTTCCTAACCTGATTTATTTAACCCTGTAAGAGAAAAATTCTTTTTCCCGCTGATCTTTGAGATCCTGCACATCTCCTGGTGAGAGTTTTCTCTGTCACAATAGCATCCTCTCCCTATGGCAGTCAAGTCCCCACCCCCATTGCTATAGTCCCGTGATGCCTACTGCAGCAGTCTTTACGAAGAAAGGTGACTTTCTTAGGCCCGACACTGAATTTGTTTTTGATTTGATAACAGCATGTTGTGCCAAAGGAAAAAATATTACCTAGCATAGAAATTTCACATCTATTTTTTTAATATCTGAATTCTTATCAAGAATTCTAATATTTTCTTGTTTATGGTTTTTAGCTGGCAAAATAATATATAATGCTAAATATCTTCAACGATTATTGTTTTTGGCTTGAAATGATGATGGTGTTTTTAAAAATAGACAAGCAGCTCAATTCAATATGATATCGTACCATTGATCATAACAGCGAATTGAAATCTTGACAGTGATCAATAATATTCTTTTTTGTTCCTAATTTGCTGTATCTTGAGAGACAAAAGGAAATAGTCTCCATTGATAATATAAAGCATATAGTAATTTCCAAAAGTCTTTGATGTCAGGAAGTGAAGAGAGTGTGTTTGGGTGAATAGTTAAAAAGTACTGGTTCAAAAATTTTAAAGAAAGCTAGAGATAAATTGCCTTTACCAGAGTAGCTGTAAACACAACTAAAATATTCACAAACATATACTCTCTTTCTCTCTCTCTACACACACACACACACACTCTCTCTCTCTTTCTCTTCTTTACATACAAGTCTCATGTATATCTAATCCAGATAAACATGTGTCTTGGTGCATTTACTGTGGTGTACCTTTATTTTCTTTTATAGGATGCTTTAGGTGCAAATTTATTGCATTTATACACAATTCTAGAAAATGCCTCTAAGGAGGATGGTCGCTTAATGCATTTTCATGAATCTCCCAAATCATGCCAAGGACCTTCTTCAGCCATCTTTCTTGTTGAAGGGTACTGACAGTTCACACTTCAATAAAATTTATTCCAATACAAAATTTTTCCCTCATTATTCCATCATGCATAGTTTAATTAATTGCTGATTGAAACAAGTGCAAATCCAGGATCAAATATTTTCAGAAATAGATTATTTTGACTTGAAATAATTTTAAAGATGGAAAAGAAATACGATTCTATAGTTTTGTTATCATGGAATGTCTTCTGATGTGTCTACAAGGAATGCACAGTTATGCAAATCCTTTCCTTCTCTTTGTTTTAGTAGTCTTCGACATCACCAGCACAGATAGCAAGCAGAGCTTTCTCATAGTGCCCTGACGCAAAATTCTGTAAAGAGAAACACAGAATCTATACAAAATAAAATTTTTATAGTAGTTCTAAAAAAGATCCATCATTCATTTAAATTGCAGTATAAAAGACCCATGAACTATTAGTTTTTCCAAAATTTTTTACTTTATTTTAATTTGATTTTATTTTAATATTTTCTAAGAATTATTTCCAGTGAAAGGTATTGAAAAGTGATACCATGGTTATAATCAATGATACATGGTTTATATAAAGTCAGTGGAGCCTTAATGTGTATTTATGTATAATTAATTAGCATTAAATCAAAATTATCTTCCCAACTTCAGAAAGAGATGCCCTAAAATTGTTATTATTATAAATCAGTGTAGAGTCTGCAGAGCAAATGGATGTTTCGAAAGATTGAAGCATATTTACACTCAATAATGCAGTAATTTTATCTCAAGAAATGTCTTTCAGAATCGATTATCAACTATTGATGGGAACAGAGGTTTATGCTAGGACGATGTAAGCCAAAATAATTTACATGTGGGAGACTTACTCTGATATCGTGGAACAGGGATTTCCCATATCTCTCTTTGTATTGTTTCCTTATGGTCAGAAGGTCTATTTCACTTCGGGCAATTAGAATCCTGATTACTGTTTTATTATGAAAACCAAAGTCCTAAAAGATAAAGGAAAGGAGGAAAAAAACAAAACAAAAAAAAAACCCCAACAAAACAAAACAAAACACCCCCCGCCCAAGAAAACAGTGCCTTAAAGTCAGCACGTTCAACACGGACCCTCTTTTGTGCGGCAGTCTGCGCTTCCACCTGCGTTCCTCAACTTCCCGCACTGGCAGCTCTGTTCGTGCAGCTTCCAGATCCGAGCCTGGGAGGTGCCCCGTGAGTCTCCCCGCTCGCTGTGCACCTGCACTGGGTTATCCGCTTCCATCTACGTTACTTAAATTCTAGGGTCGCGCCCTTGACTCTGACTCCCCAGGGCTCCCCGGTCTTTGCAGCAGCTTCTGCCTTTCCCAGCCTTGTCAGCCTTCGCAGAGTCTCCTAAGCCCTGCAGTCTGAGATCCTGCAGATCTGGGACCACAAGTTCCCCTGTGGGGAAACGCATTCAGGTGACTGAGGACTGGTCTAAGACAGCAATTACGATATTTCATTATTGAAATATGATATTTCAATAATGAAATATCATAAAACTAAGAATTCCAGGTACTTCAAATGTTTAGTGATTGAAATTCAAATACAGAAAAACAAAATCCCCGTCTGTAGTAGACCTGGAAACATTGACCAGGACTGGTTAGTGGGTGGGAGGAGAAAGGGCAGTTTTCTTCAAATGGAGTACTGGTGACATCTGGTGGCTATTATGTGTAATCTTTTTTTTTAAATCAAAGATTGAACCCAGAGAAGTGTAACCACTGAGACACATATATCTACAACTTTTTTTATTTATTTATTTTTTATTTTGAGACACAGTCTCTCTAAGTTGATGAGGCTGACTTTGAACGTGAGATCCTCCTACCTCAGTCTCCCAAATCGCTGGGATTACAGGTGAGTGCCACTGCTCCCCGCAAGTGTAATCTAAATTTTGATGTCAGTGTTTTGGATGCAGATCTAACAAACTTTTTATAATTGAAAGTGATTAAGATGAATGATTTAACTAAATTTTACATTTTAAATTATAGATAACTGAATGCCTGGAGGAAAACATAGAAGTCTTCTTTGATTAAGGGTGATGAGAAGAATTTTTTGATAAATATTGGACACTTGAATGTTCTCATGTATAAAAAAATTGATAGCTAGAATATACATCCTTCCTCTTTACCTCCAAACCATTTATGAATACAGATACTTTCTTTCATCGCCTGTAACATACTGAAGAAGTATATAGTTTTTTTTAAAATACCAGGGACTCTTAACCAAGCCATATCCCCAGCCCTTTCATTTTTTATTTTGAGATAGGGTCTCCCTAAGTTGCTTAGCGAATGACATAGTTCTTTTTTTTTTCCCCAGGGCTGAGGACTGAATTCAGGGCCTTGCACGTGCTAGGCAAGCGCTGTGCCACTGAGCTAAATCCCCAACTGGATATACTTCTTATTTACTATTAAAATAAGCATCCCTGAATTTGGGCATAGTCAGAATGGGGGTAATTGTGATTACTTTCCCAGGGTTGTTCACAAGTGAGGTTTTTTTCTGTTTTTATCGTGGTTGGTTCTTTGAGAAAGGAACTATTTAAATCACCTTACAGAATTCCAAAGTTGCTATTTCAAATAAATATATTTTAATCAAATTAGCCTTCTCTCCTTGGGAAGAGAATATTATGGAGGATTATGAACATTGATCTCCCACCTGTGTTTTGAGCTGCCATAGGTTCTCCTGGTGTGTAAGTAAAACACACTTTAAGCATGAGATATGTAGTAACGTATTCTTGCTATTTGCATATATTTCCTGTACATTGGCTTCTTTCAAGAAGTTGGTCTGTCAAGGCTGTCCACGTTCGCCACTCTTATTCAATATAGTCCTCAAAACCCTAGCCAGAGCTATCAGACAAGAGAAGGAAATCAAAGGAATTCTAATAGAAAAAGAGGAAGTTAAAGTATCCCTATTTGATATGATCCTATACCTAGAACACCCAAACAGCTCTATCAGAAGACTTCCAGAGCTTATAAGTGAATTTAGGAAAGTGGCAGGCCAAAAGATCAACACTCATAAATCAATAACTTTCCTATACTCCAACAGAAATTCAGCCGCAGAAGAAATCAGGAAATCTGTCCCATTCACAATAGCCTTAAAAAGAATAAAATACTTGGGCATTAATCTAACAAAGAAAATAAATGGTCTCCACAATGAAAACTATCGAACATTGAAAAAAGAAATTGAAGAAGACCTGAGAAGATGGAAAAATATTCCATGTTCTTGGCTAGGCAGAATCAGTCTAATCAAAATGGCCATTCTGCTGAAAGCCCTCTACAGACTCAGTGCAATCCCCATCAAGATACCAATGATATTGTTCATGGATATAGAAATAGCAATTCTCAAATTCATTTGAAATAACAAGAAACCCAGAATAGCCAAAACACTACTAAGAAAGAAAGATGAAGCAGGAAGTGTCACAATACCTGATCTGAAATTAAATTATAGGGCAGTAGTATCAAAACAGGCATGAAGGGGCTGGAGTGGTGGCTCTGCAGTTACAGTGCTTGCCCGGCATGTGCGAGTACGCGGGTTGAAACCCCAGAAGGCACGTACACAGCTAAGTGTCAGAGCAACGAAAGCCATGTGAAAAACTAAATAAAAAAATTGATTCTCTCTGTCTCTCTGTCTCTCTTTCTCACTGTCTCTCTTTAAGAAAAATCAAAAATAAAAGCAGACCTGAAAACCAATGCAATAGAATAGAAGACACTGAGACAAGCCAACAAGTTTTTAACCATCTGATATTTGACAAAGGGGACAAAAATATAGTGTGGAGGGAAGACAATCTTTTTAACAAATGTTGCTGGATAAACTGGACATCCATAAGCAGGCAATTGAAACTAGATCCTTATCTGTCACCTTGAACAAAAATCAACTTGAAATGGATCAAATAATTAGGAATTAAACCAGCAACTATACAATTATTAGAAAAAAAACTTATACCACGTTAGTATAGGCACCTCCTTCCTTAACAAGACTCCCATAGTGCAAGAATTAAAGCCAAGAATAAATGAGTGGGACACCATTAAAATGAAAAGCTCCTGCACAGCTAAAGAATTAGTCAAGAGTGTCAAGACAGAACCTACAGAATGGGAGAAAACCATTTTTGCTATGCCTACAACAGGGACTAATACCCAGAATATACAAAGAACTTAAAAAACTGAACATCAAGACCACAAATAATCCAACGGGCTACGGAACTAATCTGAAACTTCACAAAAGAGCTATTGTAAAGCTAATAATTATATGAGAAAATGTTCTACATCACTAACAATCAGAGAAATGAAAATTGAAACTGTACTGAGATTCCATCTCACTCCTGTCAGAATAGCAAAAATGAAGAATACAAACAAGAACATGCTGGAGGGATTGTGGGGAGAAAGGAATATTAACACATTGTTTGTGGGATTGCAAACTTGTACAGCCATTCTGGAAAGCAGTGTGGAGACTCCTCAAAAATCTGGGATGGAATAACCTATGACCCAGCTAGCTCACTTCTGGGTATTTTCCCAAAAAAGCTAGAATCATTATACTACAGAAATGCAGCTACATCAATGTTTATAGCAGCTCAATTTACAACAGCTAAACTGTGGAATCAACCCAGATGCCCCTCATTGGATGAATGGATCCAACAACTGTGGTATATGTGTGTGTATATACATGTGTGTGTGTGTGTATACATACACACACACATACAGTGGAGTTTCACTCTGCTAGTAGAAAGAATGATAGCATGGCTTTTGAAACTAAATGGATGGAAATGGAAAACATCATGCTGAGTGAAATATCCCAAACACAGAGACATAAGGGCTGAATGTTTTCTTTCTTATGTGGAAGACAGAGTAAAACCTAAGACAGGATGGAAGTTAGCTAAGTTTAATTAATAAATCCACCAAAGTTGAAATTTCACATAAGCTGGGGGAACCATAGCCATGAAGGTGGGCGGAGAAGGGAGGGAGGGAGAGAGGAAAAAGGGGTCATCAATATGGCTGGGAACACTGGACTCCCATGAGAAGCCAATGCACTCAGACAGGCATATAAACTCAAAAATTTCAATAATTCATATACTCATTTCTATCTATAGCATGGGGGTATTACAGAGGAGGCAGGAGATTAGGGAATGGGTAAAGTGGGGGAGATCCTGGACTAGTATTGAGCTTAACTCACTTTGTCAATATCTATGTATTCATGAATATTTAATAACGATTCCCTCCAAGAAGTAAGACTATGTTAAAGCAATAAAAAAAAAATTGTTCTGTAAAAGTTAAAGTGTGCGCATGTATGAATGTGTAACAAATCCCTTCAATATGTACAACTATAATATACCAATAAAAAGTTTTATAAATGTAAAAAACTCCACAAAACAAAACGAAATTGCTTTGAGGACAAAACAATTTGATTATTAAAATTAATGTAAAATAATTTTTACAACTATAATAATCATTTTATTTATAGTAATTTTATTCTTTTTTAAAAATAATTTGAGTTTTCAAGGCTCCAAAATATTATAGTGACCTATTGGGATCTTTTTTTTTCTAAATATGCTTCATGCACATTATGAACAAAATGTACACCATCTGATGCACTTAAATGTTAGTTTTCTTTAAACATGATTGCTCCAAAGGATGTGTGATTGAACAACACATTAAAGTAAACATTCCCATTTAATTACAAATATAGCTTTAGGGTTTATTGTTGCCTAGTTATCTCTTTAAATAATTTTTGAAAAATAATGCTTTATGCTTTAAAATAATCACCACATTTTGTGTGTTTAATCTTCAAAACTGTTGCTTTTTTCTGAGAGTGTAATGTTTTGACATTTTTGGCTTGATGTCATATATTTTATAGTTGTGTAGGTATGATGTAGGGGGTCTATGGATATATACAAAAGCATTTGGATTTGTCAGTTTCTATAAATGCTAGGAGATTCTAAAGCACAAGAGGGAAATAGATCCAAAAGAACCATATATCTTAGGTATATAAATTTGATGGGGAAAGCAGAACTATTTTTATTTGATCGGTCCTCCTTTTGGTGTATAATGTATTTTCAGAATCAATGTTTAAATAATGGAAGTAAAATCAGCCCACTGAGAAAAATAGATACAATATATGGAGAAATTTTTAAAATATGTGGGTCTTACTTACATGGATCGCAGTATATAATCTATAAGCAAAATAGGCTGGCTTGTCTCGAACGCAGAGAACTGGGAGAAATCAGAAAAGAAATGTGAGTGAAAAGACATGATTTCTTAAGAATTTGAGAAACCAGGTGAACATTTTTTTCATTGTTACAATCTTCACACTGTAGTAAAATATCCATACAGAATAATGGTAATGGGATAGCTCAAAAACATACAGCAACAATATTCTAAAGGTCCATTTCATCTACCTCTTGGAATTCTGTTAATTCCTTCCTGTAATCTATGAAGAAAGAAATCATCTGAAGTTTAAATAGTTCTTCCAAAAGCCCTAGATTATCACCACTATTACAGATTTTTTTTAAGAGAGAGAGGGACAGTGAGAGAGAGAGAGAGAGAGAGAGAGAGAAGGAAAATCAATTTTATTTAGTTTTTCATGTGGCTTTCCTTGCTCCAACACTTCTTTGTGTACATGGTGCTGGGGTTCAAACCCATGTCCTCATGCACGCCAGGCAAGTGCTGTAACTGCTGAGCCATTGCTCCAGCCCTACTATTACAGATTTTTATTATCATAAGATTTAATGTAACAAAAATCAGAT
>PVKS010045749.1:0-13645 GCA_004027875.1 Aplodontia rufa
CAGAATATCTTTACAAATGCCTTAGTTTGTATGACATTACACCTTATCTGGATTTAAAACATGATCATAGACCTCCTTTCTCAATGGCCAGGATCTAGCTCTAACCTCCACAGATGAGTGAAGACATTCGACCCTTGGTTCTCTGGGTTATGCTTGAGTATTTTTTAAGAATTGTTTTTATGGACATATAGTTGAACGATTATTAAAGTAGTAACCTTGAATCTTGTTTAATATGCCACTAGATGATGTTAAATAAAAGTCTCTTGTGTCCTTAATCACCTTCCATATAAAGTAAAAGTTTGTTTTGCTGCACAGCTCAAAGGTTCCTACTGCTCTACCTAATCAAGTTCATTTTATGTGAAGATATTTAATAGAAATTGCTTTTAATTTTATGTAGTTAAGCAATTTAGCTAATCTGTATCTTCTCATTAGAATATGAAGTATATCTGATTTACCTATAACTGTCCCCTAGTCTAGACTATACCTGCTACTCAGCTATCATTAAATATTTAATGAGTGGTGAATAAGCTATTTTCTAATTTTAATGACTTGGTGTTTTTTCTTTTCTTTGCCCTATTTAGGTCTCATATTTTGAAATATATTTAGATAAGATAAGGGACCTACTAGATGGTAAGTTAAAATTTTGCTCTTTGATCATTTTTAAATGGCCACCATTGCTTTGTTTTATTAGAATGAGACCGTTTCTTAGTGAGTTATGTATGAAATTGACTTAAATTATAGGACAAAGGCATTTGGAATTTTACTTTTGAAGTTCTAGTGAATACTTTTGACATACAGAATATAATTTTTTTAAAAAAGAATATGCCAGTGGGTACTTGTTAAGCATTAATTAGAACATTAGACTGGAAGTTAGAAACTGAGCCTCAAATTCTGATCTTCTTTGAGATGTCAATTAGATACATTGTCCCTCTGCAAACCATTGAATCATTTAAACTTAACATTATATATAAATGTAAGTAATAGAGATTGGAATGGACCTAAAATTCTACATTAGTTTATATTTAAATTTCCAATTATGTATAAAGTACACGTATTTTCATATTTTTTAAAAGTTTGCCTACTTTTTTAGGCTGCTCAAGGAAGGTTATCAATTGTATGAGTTATTTCATAGCTAGTGTTAGAGTTTAGGAGAATTTTAATAATATTAGTTATTTTTCATTTTCAGTTTCAAAGACCAACCTTTCAGTTCATGAAGACAAAAATCGTGTTCCCTATGTAAAGGTACTTATAAAAACAATAGAGAATGATTGTTTAGAACAGCTTTGTAACAATTTAAAAAAAAATATTGACATACTTTTTAAAACAACTATTTTACAGGGGTGCACAGAGCGTTTTGTATGTAGTCCAGATGAAGTTATGGATACAATAGATGAAGGAAAATCTAATAGACATGTAGCAGTTACAAGTAAGTAGAAAATTTACTAGCACTGGTTAGGGAGTAAATCAGTCTTATATCTTTAAGGATATGAGGATAACTGGATTCTTTTCCAATTGATTAATTGCAAGATTTTTCTTAAATAAGATAATGCTTTAGGGGAAAGTAATTAGGGAAAGCCATGTTTATTGTTGTTTAATTTCTTTGCAGATATGAATGAACATAGCTCTAGGAGTCACAGTATATTTCTTATTAATGTAAAACAAGAAAACACCCAAACAGAGCAAAAATTGAGTGGAAAACTTTATCTGGTTGATTTAGCTGGTAGTGAAAAGGTAAAGTCTTTATATATTTTGGTAGATATTTAATCTTTTTTTTATTTTAAATTGGGACTTACGCAATATTTCATTGTTGCATTTTGAAAACCTATACTGTTGGATTTGGTGATCTGAGAATTTAAAACTGCTTTATCATCACATAAATTAAATTTTCTGTTTCCAGTTCGTTTGGCCATATTTGGTTCAACCAGGAGGCATTCCCTTAGACTTCAGATGTATATTTTATGGAGAACTTGTTCAACATCTGTCATTACACATTTTATTACTTTTTGATATTTCCTTTTATTACTTTTTGATATTACCTTTCCTACTTTTTGATATTTATTTGTAGTAACCATTAAAATTGGTAACTATCCTTTAGTCTGTTTTGGTTTCGTCATGTAATTGTCTCTCAGGGTCTGGGGGATTTTTTTTTTTTTTTTTTTTTTTTTTTTTTTTTTTTTTTTTTTTTTTTTTTTTTTTTTTTTTTTTTTTTTTTTTTTTTTTAAGAAATCCTTTACCCTTGTACTCAAATCCTCAGCTGCTCCAGTCCCTTATGTAAAATGTTTGCGTATGACCATGTCCTGCCATACACTTCAGATCGTATCTAAATTTACACAGAATTAATGCTTTGTAAATGGTGTTTCATTTTGTTTAGGGAGTGATGACAAGGAAAGAACTTATGCATGTGTTGAATGCAAATGAATGTTTTTCCTGAGTGTTGTGGTTGGCTGAATCCATGGAGATAAAGGGTCCACTCTGCTTATTTGTTTTCTTTCTTTTTGAATGTTCGTCATTATTACAATTCTATTTAATTCTGGTTTATGTTAAAATGAGAGAAAGTGTGAATGTTTAAATACGAACCTTTATCACCATTATTACTGTTCTGCTAATTTCATTTCTTCTTCTTAGAATAATATACTTATTCCCTTCTACGCAAGTCTTATGTATTTCAAAGACTACCTCTCTTGTAAATTCCAAGAAATCATTTATTTAGCTAACATTGCTAACTTATTATTCTAACTTATCTTTAACATAAATATTTAAGCAGTTTACAGTTCTTTAAAAGAGGGAAGTTTATTATATAGTGTATTTAAACTTTTTTTTAAATTATAACATCATTATGTTTTAGCAAATTTTAGATTTTTCTAATGTAGCGAAGGGACTATCAAATTACTGAACTTCAAATTTACATGTAAATTGGTTAGCTTCAAGAACACAAACTAAAATAAAATTTGATGTCTCTTTAATCTCATTCTTATGCAACTAGTTGCTTGACCAAGTTTTTAAAAGAGTAGTACTCAAAAAATAGTAGTACTTTATAAGTGCTTGACAAATGGCATCATGAATCTTTTCTTTTCTTCTGGTTACTGATGATCTATGAGTTTCTTAGAAAATTCAGAGAAAATCATCTTCAATTTGTAATTTTGTTTCATTATTTTGGATCTTTGGTGTAGGTTAGTAAAACTGGAGCTGAAGGTGCTGTGCTAGATGAAGCTAAGAACATTAACAAGTCACTTTCAGCTCTTGGAAATGTCATTTCTGCTTTGGCTGAGGGTAGTGTGAGTATACATGTCTTTAATTTTCCTGTTATTTTATGGGGAATTATTTAACTAAGGATGTACTTGTGTGCATGAGTAATGTGAGAGTAAGAGGAAGATTCACTGTGTTTGAATCAATATGTATAATCTACTCATTTTTAATAATCTATAGTATGTATTTCCTAGTTCCCATCTTAATATCAAGCAGTTAAAATAACTAAATAGCTTAGTCATTATATAAAGTAGCATGTTTATATAACAAAATTTATTACACAGGAATCCATCAATCTTTTGTATTTTCTTTGTTTTTGAATGTAGACATATGTTCCTTATCGAGATAGTAAAATGACAAGAATTCTTCAAGATTCATTAGGTGGCAACTGTAGAACCACTATTGTAATTTGCTGCTCTCCATCGTCATATAATGAGTCTGAAACAAAATCTACACTCCTGTTTGGTCAAAGGTTTGTTGTTAAGAAATATAAGGCCTAAATGTAGACACATCTTTGTTTATTAAATTTCTTCACGTTAAAACCACTGAATATTGTTAATGTGCTAGACATTACTCGTTAATTGAGAGACAATGTAAGCAAGGTCTATGTTTTAGGCTACTTAAGTCTGATTTAAATTTTCAAGCACATTTAAAGCGAAATGTTAACTTTAGCCAAATTTATGTGAGAACTTTAATTCACCATTAATCAAAATAAGCATACGAAGCATACAACAAATATAATCTTTTGTTAAGCTTGTTGACATGCCTGACAGCTTCAAATAATCTGTGAGAAGCATAGGAAAATAAATATCATTTACCTTCAGTGGTAATTTACTTTTTAAATTTAGCTTTGTAAATCAATTGGGAAAATACGTATTTTTTTTTTAACTGCTCATAGTTTGGGGGGCTACCTCAAACTTAGTGGGGTGTATAACAGAATAAAAAAAAGCAGTCTACATTATAGCTTTTCATAAGGGAGAATTGCACATTAACAGGACAATGTGTTACTTAACCATATACAGATATAACATAAATATGAGAATTTTAATCATATCTTTTTTTCTCTAATTACATCTTTTAGGGCTAAAACAATTAAGAACACAGTTTGTGTCAATGTAGAGTTAACTGCAGAACAGTGGAAAAAGAAGTATGAGAAAGAAAAAGAAAAAAATAAGACTCTGAGGAACACCATTCAGTGGCTTGAAAATGAACTCAACCGATGGCGTAATGGTAGTAACTTCAGAATTTGTTTGCTTAAGTTTTTTCAATACAGGTTTAGAACTATTTTATAAATTTGAGGTTTTGATATGAAATGTAAATGAAAATGAGACAGCATATCCATTTTAAGTTTTTAAAAACAAGTCTTCAAAAAAAAAGGAACAATAAATCTTTTGGATTACATTTTGGTTTTACCTGAAATAGTAGGTACATAGGCTTAGGTACCAATTAGAAAATCACAAGTTAGCAAGGTGCCTTGCTAAGGGTGGAAGTAATAAAATGACAAGATTTGGTGACTGAATTTTTAAGAATGAGGGAGGGTCAAAGATAATTCTGGATATTAGAATCTCAGGTACTGAGCAGACGGGAAAGTTACTTAATAGCTGCTAAAACTGAGTAAGAGGAACAGAACAAGATGGTTGCATAGGATGTTAGCAATCATCATCTGCAGAACCATGAATTTGAGTTAACTATACAACATGAAAATACCTTCACTGGAGTTAAGAAACCAAGTGGAAATCACAATACCTGTTTGTAGCAGAACAATAAGAAAAGACTCATTGAAGAAGATAGAAAGGACAGTTTTATATTACCCATGTCACCTCTTCCCCAGCCCCACAGTGTTAAGAGAAAGAGAAGATAGTGAGCACAGAATTTTTCAGTAGACCCCAGTCCCAGGCCCACCACAATAAAAGCCAGCATTATACAGGTTTCTAGCCACTCTGACTCCAAGGAGGTATCTATAGACTTAGCTTTCAGATCACCTCAGTGCCAAGTAGAATGTTGCAGGCCCAGGATTCCAACCTTCCCCAGCACTACCTCACCACAGCAGACCCAGACTAGAGCTATGCCATGAAGCCTGCCTGCCCAGAATTTCTGGATGGGCTGACCGTTAAAGGGCTTTTCCAGATAAACCCAATCTGCAAAACCTAGAATAAGTAGGTACTTCAGATGGGCTCAAAGCAGAGCCATAAGGGTCAAGAATGTTCACGGAAAGGTGACATCACCAAATGGATAAATTAAGTGCTGGTAACTGACCCTAAAGAAATGTAGATAACTGGGTATGGTGGTACCTGTCTGTAATCCCAGCAGCTTGGGAGTCTGAGGCAGGAGGATTGCAAGTTTGAGGCCAGCCTGGGCAACTTAGAAGGCTGGGGCTGAAGCTCAGTGGTAGAGTGCTCTTGGGTTCAATCCCCAGTACCAAAGGGTAGGAAGGGAGGAAGGGAAGGGGGGAGCAGAGAGAGAGAGAAGAAAGGAGGGAGGAAAGGGAGATAGAAGCTACCTGACAAATAATTTGTATTAAGTGTCATAGGGAAGGTGTGGGAAGTTCAGGAAAATACAAAGAGACAGTCCAATGAAAAGATAGAAACAGTTACTGACCAGAATGAAAAATTTATTGAAATAGTTTTTTAAAAATCAACCAGAAATCCTAGAGCTGAAAAATACAGCAAACCAAATGGAAAAAAAGCTGTTGTGAACACCAACTGCAGAATTAACCAAAGCAAAAAAAAGAATATGTGAACTTAAGGACGTGGGTTATTTGAAAATATACAGTCAAGAGGAAAAGTGAAATTGAATAAAATTAAAATTTGTTTTAGATATGTAGATATTTATTAACCATTTTATTGTCTGGTTTTAGGGGAGACAGTGCCTGTTGATGAACAGTTTGACAAAGAGAAAGCCAACTTGGAAGCTTTTGCAGTGGATAAGGATATGACTATTACCAATGATAAACCAGCAGCCACAATTGGAGTTACTGGAAGTTTTACTGATGCTGAAAGAAGAAAGTGTGAAGAAGAAATTGCTAAATTATATAAACAACTTGACGACAAGGTAGATGTTATTCATTTTAGGTTTTTTGTTGTTGTTGTTGCAGAATATTATTGACATAGGTATTCTTATTCTGATTCTTCCGATTTCAATATTAGGGGTCTTTATGATGTTTACACATGCTCCTTGATTTCTTTTAACTTTAAAAAAAAAAGGTGTTAATAAATGGTGTGGTGGTGCATATTTAAATCCCAGTGACTCAGGGAACAGAGGCAGGGGGATTGGAAGTTTGAGGTCAGCCTCTGCAATTGCATGAGACATTGTCTCAAAATTAAAAAAAGAACGGGGGTGTAGCTCAGAGGTAGAGTGCTCTTTGGGTTTGATTCCCAGCACCACACACACAGACAAAATTGACAGAGAATATGAAATCACCATTTCATTTTAGCGTAAAAACTGAGAGCATGTCTTTCTCCCTCCTTTTTTAAGATGAAAGAACTTCCTGAGGAAAATTTGGCATTGGGTCCTCAGGGATCCGAGGACCCTAATATAAATTGAAGGAAATAAGAGTAGAATGAAAACAATACCTTTTTCCTTTGCTTAAATTAGTAATGTAAAGAACAGGTTATGAGGGCTGGAGTGGTAGCTCAGTGTTTAAAGTGCTTGCTTGGCATTCACAAGGACTCGGTTTTGAACCCCAGCACCATGTACACAACTGAATGTCAGAGAAACTAAGGCCAGATGAAAAATTAAAGTTGATTCTCTCTTTCTCTCACTCTCTCCCTCTCTCTTAAAAAAAAAAAACAACGAATTTAATAGGATGACAAGGACAAGCAGTATGCAGAGCAGAGGAAAATAATTTTCAAGTGAATTTTTATATATTTAAAGCAGAGATGGCACATGTGAAGTGGGTACATGTCCATTTTCAATAAAAACACGTTTTTTTAGACATTTAAAGTACTTTCCTTTTTATATGATGCATATGTTGACAGAAAGTAATTCCTTATTTAAAAATGTTCTTAATATGGGATATGGTGATGTAGCCTGTAGTAAGTTTGAAGCCAGTCTCAGCAATTAAGTGAGGCCATAAGCAACTAAGCAAGACCCTATCTCAAAACAAAAAATAAAAAAGAGGTGGGAATGTGGTTTAGCAGTTGAGTGCCAATGGGCTCAATCTCTAGTACCTAAAAATTTTTTTTTCTTGAGACATAAGCTATGTTGAATTTGGAGAGGTGTTTTGAAATATTTGGAGAGAATAGTCATTTTAAAATTTACATTGGGAAACAGAACCAGGTTGTGAGCTACTTTGTTACCAGTATACTTTTAAAATTCTAGGATGAAGAAATTAACCAGCAGAGCCAACTGGTAGAGAAACTGAAGACACAAATGTTGGATCAAGAAGAGGTGAGTTGAGTACCTTTTGTAATTGTTCTAGAAAAGCTTTATAGTTGGTCATTATCATGTAAATGTAAAAGATAAAAGAATTACAGAGAGGAGAATATATTAAAGATCATATTTTCAAGTTTGGGTTTCTTTTAACCTGGATGGGAGAGATATTTTAATGCTATTTGGATTGTTTCAATTGTCTTCTACTTTGTGTTGGAAGTACATTGTTTATCTTTTTATTCTCTCTCAATGAAAAGTATATGAGGGAACAAAATATATAAAGCAATTTTTTGTATTCAGTTAATCACAAGATACAGGTCTAAGGCGTTTAATTTTGAATATGACTCTTAGTGGGGGTTGAAAATGTCACATGTTCCGGTGAGTTCACTTTTACACTTATTTCAACTACAGCATTATTTCTCAAAGGGACACTTGATGTAATTTTTGTCTTATGCATTATATAGGACATTGAATACCCCTGGCCCCTATTCCTAAGAACTGTTAACTTCCATTATTGACAATCCCACAAGGCTGGGGATTTCGCTCAGTAGTATAGTGCTTTCCTAGAATGTGCAAAGTCCTAGGTTCAATCCCCAGCATTGTAAACAGCTCTAAAATACTCGTACATTCCAAATGTCCCTACTGAAAAGCCACTTTCCTGCATGGTTGTAGTACCTTCCTGACTAGTCTTTCTTCCACTTAAAATTTTATATGTCATTACCAGGGCTCTTTGAGGCATAGCACAGATGCCACCCCTTGTTTTGCCCAAGGCAAGTCTAAACTTTTACGTAATAATTCTGAGTATAGAACTTTTTGTGTCTGTGTACACTATTCATGAGTCTAGAATGCCTTTGTCTTCTAGACACATTGGCACATGACTTAAATCTGCCTGTCCTTAGCCAACTTTTCTGTGAATCCCCTCCAAGTATATCCACCTTTCTTATGCTATCAAGTACTTTATTTTTCCTATTCCTATTATATTCCATCTTGTATTGCACTAATTTATGCAGTTCTCTTTTTTACTTTTTAAAGGCAAAGTCTTTAATAACCACCTTTCTGTCTCCCACAACGTCTAGCACAGTGCCTAGACATAGTGGGCGTTCAGTAAATCTATTGAATTAATTAATAAATGCTGATACAATTGCTAGCACCCACATTTCATTTCCCTTTAGTTAGCAATAATGAAGAAAATATATGTTTTTTTAAAACTTACATACTTGCAGTACAAGTAGATTAATTTTACCCTTTCCTCTTTCCTGTAGCTTTTGGCATCTACCAGAAGGGATCAAGACAATATGCAAGCTGAGCTGAATCGCCTTCAAGCAGAAAATGATGCCTCTAAGGAAGAAGTAAAAGAAGTTTTACAGGCCTTAGAGGAACTTGCTGTCAATTACGATCAGAAATCTCAGGAAGTTGAAGACAAAACTAAGGAATATGAGTTGCTAAGCGATGAATTGAATCAGAAATCGGTAGGATATATGAAGTTTTTTTTTTTCTTAAAATTTCAGTACAGTCTTCATTTGAAAATTACATAAGTAACCTATTTGTATATTAGCCTAAGATTGAAAACATCAGTTTTCAAGGGTCTCAACTTAATTCCCCCATCTGTGAAGCCTTAGAGGTAGAGGTAAGGAGGATTTTCCTATGGGTTCCTAAAGATCTGTTAGTATGTAATTTAAAAGATATTGGCTATTCTTAATGAAATTCCAAATGTTAAAGGGAAAGAAAAAGCTCATACTTGTTTAGTAGTTAAACTATTAAATGATTTTTAAAACTATAAATAAAGACATGCACATAAATTAAATATTGTTTAAGTGAATTCTTTGTAGTGGTCTTAAGGATATTTAGCTTAACATAATTTACCATTCATTCACAGTTATATACCCACCACCTAGAATAGTGCCTTCCCATCCCAGCACAAGGTACCAGAATCTTCCATGTGGTTCTGTAATAGATGGAGATGTTTGCTTGTTGCAATAGGGTAGAATTGCTAACCTCTAATAGTGATGCCAGGAATAATACGTAACTGTAATTGTTTAGCATCACCATTGATGAGCTATCTTCTTCTGTTTTGTTGTTAATGTTGGCTTCTTGTTTAGAAATCAGCATTTAGAGTTGCACTCAAGATCAGTGCCTACCACTTATTTTGTGGTTTATGCACACTACAAAATAGCACTTTTGTTTGTTTAAAGAGAGGAGGTCAGTGAGAGAGAGAGAGAGAGAGAGAGAATATCAATTTTTATTGAGTTTTTCACATGGTTTTCGTTGCTGTGACAGTTGTGTATGTGGGTGCTGAGATTTGAACTCGTGTGCTTGGGCATGCTAGGCAAGTGCAGTAACCTCCAAGCCACTGCTCCATCCCACAAAATAGCACTTTTGAAAGGTTTCTTGCTCCTGATAATTTCATTTTCCTTTCTTAATTTCCAGAGTTAACTGTTGACTTGAAGTTATACTTTAATACACAGAGATTGAAGACATTATAGATCTTCCTGAGTTGTTTTAATATTAAAAAACCTAGGCCAGATACACATATCTGTAATCCTAGTGGGATGAGAGGCTGAGGCAAAAAGATTGCAAGTTCAAAGCCAAACTCAGCAACTTTGTGAGACCCTGTCTCAAAAAATAAAAAGGGCTAGGGATGTAACTCAGTAAATCGCCCCTGGGTTTAATCCCTGGTATTTAAAAAAAAAGAAAAGAAAGAAACGTAATTGTTATTTGGTAAAACAACAGAAGTTTGTTAGAACTATGTAATTTGGTCTTTGTCTACTGGTTTTAATCTTAAAAAGTGGTATTTGTGTCCGAATTGTGGAGCTAAAATCAGCATGGCATTGGTAATGAGAGTTAGAATCTGCTAGTGTTTAACGTCATTTTATATGCTTAAGCAGTATTAGTGATAGTTCAGTAGTTAGAAAATATAAGGCACTTGAAACATTTATGGTAGCAGCATGGTATGTTATGACACTTTAATGAAAACTGGTATGTTGTAGATGAAACTGGGTAAACATACACTATAATAATATTCAGAAACTCAGGAAATAACCAGCCACCAGAAGAAATAAGAAATTAAAATGAAGGCATCGTTACTAAAATATATTGATCAAAAATCAGTGTTGCATTAAAAGTCCATAATTAGATCTGTGATATAATAGTTTTAAAGTGAGCCAAACTGGGTTGTATTTTTCAAAATTTGGTGGTTTTTGTACCTGGTAAAACAGCTATTATTTTGAATAAACATTATTATAGTCATTAAAGTCAAATTGACCTTACTTCATCACTAACACCTATTGCTTATATCGTTATGTCAAAAATAATAATAAGGGGGATAGGTATGTAGCTACATGCCTACCTTGCACAAGACCTTGGGTGCAATCCCCAGCACTGCTAGCTAGCTAGCTAGTTAGCTAAATAAATAAAGAAATAAAAATACATAAATACATAAATGTGGTAATGATTAAATTTCCAAAGATTAAGCCATAATCTAATAAAGATAATAATTTCTAATTATTTTTGATGTGTCCCATTTCTAGGCAGAAAACATTATCCAAACTCAAAAATCTAGTGAATTTAAGACAAGATACTCTCAGTGGAATGTGATACAGCTACTTTTTTGCTCTCAGTGGAATGTGGTACAGCTAGTTTTAGAACATAGTCTGTGAAGTCTAAAATACATATTAAGCTTGAGGTGGGAGCTGGCCCAGAATTCAGTAAATAGTTCAAGAACGTGAAAGCAGAAAATACATGGTTTTGTAAGGGGTAGGTGAAAATCTTGAAATACTTGTGAATATTTGAATTGAGTTTTCACTTAACAGTTTTACTATATTTCTTTCTTCTGGTTCTGTTAGGCAACTTTAGCAAGTATAGATGCTGAGCTTCAGAAACTTAAGGAAATGACCAACCACCAGAAAAAACGTGCAGCTGAGATGATGGCATCTTTACTAAAGGACCTTGCAGAAATTGGAATTGCTGTGGGAAATAATGATGTAAAGGTAAGTATAATTATCTGGATATCACTCATAAATTTGTTTACTACTTAATTTTTATGTTCTTTTCATACTTATTCTTATCCTCATAAAAGGCACATGTGGTAGGTTGTATAAACTCCCTTTTAATAGATAAGAAGGACAATAGGAATATCCAAATAAAATCTTCATTGAATAGCATTTATTGGACCTCATGTTTGGCTTTTTTCAGTTGTGAAAGGATTTCATACTTAGAAATCATCTTAATAAATTGCCATACATGAAAGTATTTTATTTGGAAGAACAGTGAAGATTAGTTCAGGGAAGAAAACTATATTTGCTTTGAATAAAAGTAAAAGATGAGTGTTTCTTAATTAAGTCTTCTAAAAAATTTTTAGTATGAAACATGTGAAACAGGATAGTACAGAGAAGAATAATGAACTCTAGAATTGTCTGTTTTTTTATTACAATTATAGTTGTTGGTTTCCTTTTGACAAAATCATACATGCAGGGAAGTTGATTTCCGTCTCCATACCCCTGGCTAGAGGCATTGGTTTTTTAAAAATTTGCCATACTTTGTCCTTTTTCTCCTAAAATAATCTTATTTTTCTCAGTACTGGACATTGAGTCCAGTGACACTGTACCACCGCCCTACACTTTTGACCCCTTTTATTTTTTATTTTGTGACAGTCTTGACAATTTGCCCAAGCTGTCATTGAACTTGGGATGTTTCTGCCTCAATCTCTCAATTTGCTGAGATTACAGGTATGAACCCCTGCATCTGATTTGTAAAATAATCATTTTTTTAAAGGATGCTAATATTGTTAATGTTAGCATTAGGCACATGGTATGGTATTTTAGTGACCTCACACTTAAAACCTTAGACCAAAAGAGCAATCTAAAACTCAATTGCAAAAAGATGCACATGTGAAAAATTTGTATGTTGTAATTATTCTTTTGGACTTGACTTTTAAAAAAAATTAAAACCTAATTATAATAACAGAATAAACTTGTACTTGGGTTTATAGTGAGAGCTTACAAAGAAGCCAGATTTAACCAGAGTTAGAAATGGAAATAAACTTTTTTGATAATAGAGCACACATTCTTTCCATTGGTTTACTGTTTAAAGTTGATGTATGTTAATTAAGGTAAGTAGTTTTGTGACCCCTCTCATATCAGGTCATTTCTTCATATTGACTCACCTTGGAAACAAAGGAAAGGTATTGTTAAGTACTAGGTGACTTTATTTGCACTCTCTTCACCATCAGTCTGAACATTCTGCCCTGTCCTGTTAATGGTGAAGTTAGGTGAGATGTAGAAATAATGTAGGAATCTTCAGAGATGGAAAAGATTGGCTTCACATCATTGAACACTAGAAAGGTGGTGTTCAAAATTTGCTTTGTAGATTGACCTTCTTTTAAGAAAAAATTTGCATTTCACGTTCATGTTCAAGTAATCATAATTTAAGTGAAAAAATGATAGAGAAAATAAAGAATAGAAATGGTTTATATTTAGTGGCAGAGCCAGGGATAGAGTATAGTTTCCCTGACTACTAGAGTGCAGTTTTTCCTTATACATTATAGCATTTTGCAAATAAGTCAGTCTTTAAAATAGGTACTTGAATAAAGATTAAAAAAAAAAAAAAGATCCTCAACTAATTGTGTCATTTACACATAATTCTTTTTCTGTTAACTTCCACATTTTTATTTTTTCACATTTACATTTCAATCTTTATGCTTTACATTTATATGGATTTTTTAAAATTGTGTAATATTGTAGCATTTTATTACAGCATCATACAGAATACTTTTAGTACCTTAAAAAATCCCCCATGCTTTCCCTATTCATCCATACCCTTAACCCGTGGTGTCCACTTATGTTTTTTCCATCTCTATAGTTTTTCCCATTTCCAAAATGTTATATAGTTAGAATCATACGGTACGTAAGTTTTTCAAAGGACCTTTCATTTAGCAATATGCATTTATGACTTTTCCATGTCTTTTCAGTGCTTAGTAGTTTTTTTTTTTTTTGTTACTGAGATAATATTTACCGTTGTATGACCAATTTAT
>PVKS010045750.1:0-13641 GCA_004027875.1 Aplodontia rufa
TTTTAATTCTGTTTATGTGGTAAATTACATTTATTGATTTGTGCATGTTGAACCAGCCTTGTTTTCCTGGAATGAAGCCCACTGTGGGGGGCTGTATTGTCCCCCCGGGGGCCGATCAGGAGGAGGCTGAGTGCCGACGGCTGGAACCCGGGTCCCCCCTCGTCCGGGGACCCCTTCCCTCCCAGCCGGGGAAACGAGTAAACCACACGCAGCTGATGGCAGCTCAGAATCCGTTTATTACTAAGGCACACGGGTTTTTATAGAGGAGGAGGGGAGACAGCCAAGGAATCAATAATCCTTCTAAGGGAGATGCCAGGTGTTATGTAGAGTTCAGTACAGACAAAAGTTAGGAACATTCTGTGGTCAATACATTCTGACCCACCCTGTTTGACCTTTTGTATAACAAAACACGACCTAGCAGCTCCTCCTGAAGGAATTTTTACAAATAGTAACAATATCACTCCAGGGCAGCTGATGAAACGGAGTGAAGGTCAGACCAAAGGTCAGACCCCAACAGCCCACTTTATCATAATGTATTATCTTTTTAATGTGCTTTTGTATTCGATTAGCTAAATCAAATAGCTAAACCACTAATGTGTTTAAGGAATTTTGCATCAGTATTCATCAGGGAAATTGGTCTGTAGTTTTCTTTCCTTGACATGTCTTTGTTGCATTTTGGAATCAGGGTAATATTTGCTTCATAAAAAGTGTTTGGGAGTGATCCCACTCTATCAGTTTCCTGGAAGAGCTTGTAGAGGATTGGTGTTAGTTCTTCTGTGAAGGTTTGGTAGAATTCTGCCGAATAACCATCCAGATCTGGGCTTTTTTTTTTTTTTGGGAGAACTTTGATTGCTGCTTCAATTTCAATAACTGCGATAGATAGGTGTTGGGAACATGAGGCTCAGCTGGCTTGTAGAAGAATTGGTGGTAAACAACTCTAAGGGGTTCAGCTGGCTTGTAATTAGCAAATTGCCTGACCGCATGACTAAGCTATTCGGCCACTCATTTGTTACAATTGGAGAAAGGTGTTTGCATTGTACCCTATTGGCTGTTGTAATGGATAAATAGAGTAGAAGCTAGTCAGGTAGAGCAAGCGGCCCAAGAAGCAAGCGGCCCAAGAAGCAAGCAGCCAAAGGAAAAGCAGCCAAAGAAGGAGCAGCCAAAGGAGAAGCAGTAGCCAGAGAAGAGCAAGAAACCAAGCAGCTGCGTCCTGAAGGAAGAGACCACAGAAGCAGTCAGAGAAGAAGTAGCAGTCAGAAGAATCAGCAGCAGCTGCAGAGACGTCAGATCAGCAGCGGTAGAAGATGCAGGTCCCATGTTCCAGCCACCAGTGTTCGCCCCCTTGTTCCTGGCTCCCCAACCCTTCCTAACTCAGCCCCTCGGAGGACGACCCGACGTCGTTCTACCCGTTCCTCACTCTGGAGTGCAGCGGGGAGCAACTCCTTTCACCATCCCTATCCTAACTAGGCCCCTGGGAGGATGGCTCAGGCTTGCTGAGTCACCCTGCCCGTTCCTCGCTCTGGAGTGCAGCGGGGAGCGACTCCTCGCCCCATCCCTGTCCTAACTCGGCCCCTTGGAGGACGGCTCGCTAAGCTGTTCTGCCCGCTCCTCGCACAGGAAAGCTGCGAGGAGCGACTCCTCTTCCCCCCGTCCCCAGCCCTGTCCTGCCGGCTGCCGGTTCCCAGTGTCCTGCTGGCCCCCCGGGGAACGGCTAAGGTCCTCAAGGCCGTTCCAGCCGCTCCCCGCCCCAGAACCCAGGGCGGGGGGGTGACAGATAGGTTGGTTTAGGTTTTCAATGTCCTCCTGTGTTAAAGAGGGAATGCGATGTGTGTCCAAGAACCTGTCCATGTCCTCCAGGTTATCAAACTTGGCAGAGTATAAATTTTCAAAATAGGTTCTGATAATCTTCTGGATCTTGGATGAGTCTGTGGTGATATTCCCATTTTCGTCTTTGATTTTGTTGATTTGCTTCATTTCATTCTTCCTTATGGTGAGGTTGGCAAGGGGTCTGTCGATTTTGTTCATTTTTCTGATGAACCAACTCTTAATTTTGTTCATAGTTTGTATAGTTTTTTTTGTTTTGTTTTGTTTTCAATTTCGTTGATTTCAGCTCTGATTTTGGTAATTTCCTGTTTTCTGTTAGCTTTGGGGTTGGACTGTTCCTCCTTTTGTAGTCGTTTGAGTTGAAGCATAAGGCTACTTATCTGATCTCTTTCTAGATTTTTGATGTATGCACTCAGTGCTATAAATTTACCTCTTAAGAATGCCTTCATACTGTCCCAGAGGATTCAGTATATTGTTTCCTCATTCTCATTCAGTTCCCAGAATTTCTTAATTTCTGCTCTCATTTCCTCTTTTACCCATCCTTCGTTTAAGAGGTAATTATTCAATTTCCAAGTATTTGAGTAGTTTCTGTTGTTTCTCTTGTTGTTGATTGCTAAAATCATAGAATTATGATCTGACAGACTATATAGGATTATGTCCATTTTTTTATGTTTGTTAAGATTATCCCAGTGAACTAGGATGTCCTATTTTAGAGAAGGATCCATGAGCCGCTGAGAAGAAGGTAAATTCCACTATATTAGGATGGAATATTCTGTAGATGTCTGTTAAGCCCGATTGATTAATAGAGTTGTTCAGATTGGAGATGTCTTCATTGATTTTTTGTTTTGATGATCTGTCTAGAGCTGATAGTGCTGTGTTGAAGTCCCTCAGAATTATTGTGTTGAGGTCAATGAGGGGATTAATGTCCTTAAGTATTTTTTGCATATATTTGGGGGAGTTGTAATCGGGGGCATACATGTTAATTATAGTTATATCTTCTTGATGGACTGTCCCTTTTAGTATGATAAAGTGACCCTCTTTGTCCTTTCTGAACTAGTTTTAGTTGGAAATTGATTTTATCCAAAATTAGAATCGCCATGCCATCTTGTGTTTTTGGGCTGCTGGCCTGGTAGACATTTTGCCATCCTTTCACTTTCAGCCTGTATCTATTTTTGAGTGTCAAATGTATCTCTTGCAGGCAACATATTATTGGATTTTGTTTTTTGATCCAGTAGGCCAGTCTGTGTCTTTTAATTGGGGCATTGAGACCATTCACATTCGAAGTTAGAATAGATATGGGAGGCTGAGTCTCTGACTTTGTGTCAATTACAGAGTTTTGAGTCATCTTTGAAGTCAATTTGTGTATACTTGATTATTGACTCACCCTTGTTCAAGGATTTAGGGTATCATTGGCATTTTCTTCTGAATGGAGAACATCCTTGAGAACATTCTGTAGTGCAGGATTTTTGTTCATGTATCTTGCTAGCTTGAGTTTATCGTTGAAGTATTTAATTTCCCCATCACATTTGAAGCTGAGTTTTGCAGGGTATATTATCTTTGGGTGGAAGTTGTTATTTTTTAGCACTTGAAAGATATTCCAAGCTCTTCTGTCCTTCATTGTTTGCTCTGAAAAATCTATAGTGATCCGAATTGCTTTGCCTCTGAATGTGATTTGGGGCTTTTCTGTAGCAGCTTTTAGGAGTCTCTTTAATTTCTCTGTTACTTATTTTTTATATGATAAGTCTTGGTGAGTTTCTCAATTGATTAGGTCTATTTGGTGTTCTATAAGCATCTTGGATGTGATATTCTGGATCAATAGTAAAATGAGGGAAGTTGTCACTTATGATTTAGTTTAAAATGTTCTTGATGCCTCTTGTTTGCTGTTCGGAGTTTTCTTCCAGGCCAATGATTCTTAGATTATCACGCCTCATCTCATCTGATATTACTTGGAAGTTCTGATTATGTAATATTACCTGTTTATCTTGTTTAACTTCTTTGAATTCTACATTGTTTAGCCTATCCTCATTGTCTTATACTCGTCCTTCAAGAGCTGAAGCTCTGTTTTCAGTGGAGTCTACTCTGGTGTTGGTATCTTCCAGTGAAGATTTGAATTGGTTAACTGTGTTTTTCAATCCTGATAGCTCTGCTACAACTGTTTTCAGAATGTCTGTTTCTTTGTATAGCTGATCTTTCATCTCATGGAATTGTTCCCTTATTTCCCTGTAGAAGTTGTCTCTCATCTCTTGAAATTGTTCTCTGGTCTCTTTCCTTATTTCATCTCTCACCTCTTTCCTTGCATTACTAATCACAATATTGACACAATGTCTTTTGTTTTCATCTAGGGTCCCGACTATGGGATCCTTGGGTGGAGAGCTGTGGAGTTGAGGAGGAGAGTTATTTCCCCTTTTCCTCATTTTCTGAGTCAGAGAGCGTGTCTTGTACTTCAAGATTGTTACTCTTGGTGGAGTAATTGGAGCTTCTTATGGCTTTGTTCTTTGTGATGGGTTTCTCTGAGAGAGCTCTCACAACATATTATGATAACAAGCCAGTACCTGTTTTGAGGCGTGTCTATTTCTTCAGGTAGTAGGGTCTCTCTGAAAGTGGAGAAAAGGAATGACTAGGAGGTTAAGGTGGTGAATTTGGGAGGTATAAAATCACACTTGCTTAGAGTAAAGAGGAAGAAGGGGTTAGGGGGTAGTAGGTTATTCTATTAGGACTAAGGAAAACATAGAAATGGGGTGTGGGTAGGGTAAAGACTTTGGGTGAGGATGATGGAAAAATGCTTATATTTTGGGATTACCATAGTACAGGGGAGGAAGAGGTGAGTATGTGGCATGGTTATCTTCACTCACCAGAGGCTGAGGTTATTTTGCTATTATGAAATGTTTTCCTGATTGGAACCCAATGTTGTAGGGATAGCAGTAGGGTTCAAGAAGACCTAGAGAAAGTAGGAGCAAATCACCAATACATACACATGGATAAATATTTACATCCACCAACAGCAAATTCAATATTAATCATAAAGCATGCAAGAAAAAAAACCCCGCAGTAATGTTAAAAATTTGAAAATATTATTCCAGCAGGATCCCCATTTTTTAAAAAAAAGAAAAAGAAAAAAAAAAAACAAGAGGTAAACAAAAAACAAAACTATTTGGAAAGTTCTGAGTGTTTCTGCCCCTAGGTCAGCGAGTATGTACCGTGGGAGGATGCATTCAAATCTGTTATTTAGCTGGGGATTGTTTGCAATTGAGCTTGTCAGGGGAGAAGCAGATTTGTTAAGTCCAGTGACCTGGTTTTTCTTAGATGATTTCCTCAGAATTTTCTGTTGCAAAGGGGTATTCAGCTCCTCCTGGGCTGCAATCCTAGATGATTGCTTTCTGCCTGTCTACACTCTATAATTTCTTGGGCTTGGGGCTCAGAATCTGTAGATAATCTAGTTGATCCTAGTGTAGATGTGTGGGTCTCTGACTGATCCAAGAAGAGTGGCCAGCCTGAAACTCGCTTCCTCAGGATCACTGGTGACCCACTCTGTGTGACTTGTGATCTTCAGAAGTCCCAAGAGCTGCCCTGTGGGGTTGACTAAAACCTGCGAAAGATGGTCCAGATTTTGCCAGTGCTTATGTGGTTCTCAGTTGCAAGCACTAGGGGGTACCCACCTGGAGAGGTCAAGGCCTACATAGCCTTGACTATGCAAGGGGATCAGATGCTAAGGGGAAGCCCACGCTGCCCCATATATTCAAAGCTTCCTAAGGCAGATAGCAAGCAGAGGCTGAAGCAGAGGATCCCGTTTAGAATGATGTGCACTGCTTCAGCAAGCTCTGTTCACAGGCTCCTCCAATTTGGGCGTGTTGGGGGGCGGGCAGAAGGTCACCAACCGAGAGGTTTGTGAGCTGGAGAGGGGATTCACAGTTCCATACAGCCCTCAGGGCAGATGGCCAGTTGTGGGGGGCGCGTAACTTCTCTTTCTGATAGTCGGGACTGAGGCCCCCAGTTGCTGTTGAGCAATGTGCCCCGCCCTCTTATGCTGGTGGGAGCACTTATGTTAAAGGACTTTAAAGTCAGCTCTTGTAAACCGTCGGCAGGGGTGGTGAATTATTGTCCGCCATGATTGAGTTAAAGATCTTGTGTGGAATCTTTTCCATCCCTGCTCAGCCGGCAGTGACCGGAGGTGGAAAGGGAACTGCCAGCACCATACAGTCCCTTTCGGAAAGGGCCCAATCTCGGGGCAATCGATTCTGGTTTTCTGGCTGTGGTGTCTGAGAACCCAAGACCATTTTTTGCTGAGCAACCTGCTCCGCCCTCAGGGAAATGTCACAATGGCCAGCCAGATGTTGTGGCTTGAGCAAACAGCTGTAATTTCACTAATGTGAGCGATTAATTCCCAGCGCTTTATAGAAGATCATGTTAAGTAAGAGCAGTCAGATCAGTGAGTTCGCAGCTGGCAGGGTTAGGGTACTTGGTTAGGAAACTCACTCCGTTTCCTCCCCTCCGGAGTAGCTCCCCTCCCCACGGGTGTGGGGCAGAGTACCGCGGGCTCCACTAAGATCTCCTTTATATTCGTTAATGGAACACATTAGTCCTTTGGAGTTAAAAAATTAGTGGGGGATAATATTCCCCCACATTGGGAGCTTTGTCCTACCGTGGGAATCTGAATGCTGTCCTGCAGCGTGAGGTGATTCTCAGGACTGTCTCGGAGTCACTGTTGGTGGGGTGTACGCCATCTTCCAAATCCTGACTTGGTATCTTAACACTCTTAATTTTGCCTTTTTCCTTTGAGAACACTATGAACAGGACTGAATTTGTCTTCACTTTAACTAAAGATTTCATGCTTTTAAGCATAAGGAAATTTCCTAAATCATATATAATATTGTAGCAAAAATATCCTCAAAGATCTAGTTCAACTCCTCGTTTTCTGAAAGAGGACCCAAGGCTCGTAATCAAATCATGCATAGTTCTTTGTAGGCCCTAAAATTTGTCCACTTTTTTCCCCTCCCTATTATGGTGGTGAAGTGCAATACTCTTGAATTTTTCATCTCCTCACCTTTTTAAGAGTTCAGCAAGAACTTCATTTTTGTGAGTGCTAGGTTGAAACTAAGTGTTTCATTAACTAGTCAGGTTTTTTGAGAGAGCATTCTGGAGGAGTAGATCTTTCAGTAAGTAACCTAGCCTTCCTTATGTAATGAGATTACATATTATGTTCTCTTCATCATCAGACATTTTTTTGAGCCTATAAGCTTAGCAGTTGACAAGAAATAATCACTGAAGGATCAGATTTGTACTAACACACTTTTACATAATGAAGAATGTGGAGGAAGAAAGGAAAGATCTATCATGTCTGGCATGCTATCCTGTGGATATGACCTTGTTGGAACAATGGGATAAATGTTATGGAAGTATAGTGTGGCAATACCAGAAAAGTTTTCGAAGGGAGAATTTGAGGTTTTGCTTTTCAGTTGTGCTCCCTGTTAGTTGATGGAGGTATGCTGCTCGAGTATTTTGTGGGTTTGCCGTGGTCCTTCTCAGCGTGAAGTTTGTATTACTAACTTCCCTCATGTAAAGTAGATTTAGGTTATGGTGTTAGACCTCTTTTCTGCAAGGGAACATGGAAGCTCATGATCCCATGATTAGCATAGGTATGATACAGGCATGAAGAAAATTATTATTCACTTATGTAAATTGTAAATGCATAATCAAAAGTTAAAAGCTCACAAAAGGGGGTAATTAGTTGCTTTATCAATGATTTCTTTTTATTCTAAAAATTTTACTTTGTAATTCCTTTAGTGAGTAAGCTCCTGTGTTGCATTTGAAATGGAATTTGATTTAATGAAAATTCAGTTTAAAAGCAGATTGTCTTGAATCCATCTACACATAAAACAGCACTGTCTTTGTGTTCAATGCCTCAGTTGGTTGTCACACAGAAAAAGTAGCAATTTCGATATATGCTTTTAATATAAAATGTCCAAGCTTGGTGTACTTGGAAACTATTGGTATACTAGATCTCTTTTCAACAAAAAAATCTAACTTAGTATATTGATAAGGATTATGCTTTATAGAGTCAGGTTTTCTTTTCATTGGTAAGTGCTTGATATTCTTCCTGAACTAAACTATACTGAAAGTTTCTAAATCTGGAATTGTGGTTAGCAATAACTTTCTGAAATTAAATATATTCAGGTTGGAAAAAGAATGTATACTAAGAAAGTATGGTCTATAGGTGAAAAACTTGGAGAAACAAGAGTCAATTACATGCAGATTTTCTTACCCTTTCTTTAAACAGTTTTCAGGTTTAGAAGTATAGTTAGGAAAGCAATGTTTTAGCCATGAAAATCTCTTCTCAAAGTCTCGAGTCTTGACAAGCTTGTGAGTCTGCATGCTACATGCATAAGAGATGAATATGGCAATGCATTTCAGCCTCTTTGCAGGATAAGGCAAAACAAAGAAAATAGCCTGCTGTGTGTCTCAAAGAGCCTTTGTGTGGATATTTCAACTTGAAAGGACATCAGCTTTGGATGTCTCTGATCATGTGAAGCATTTGTAATTGAAGGTGGCTGTTGAAAATAATTCTTTACATAACTAGATTCTTGTGATGATGGGGTAAGTGGAGTGATAGGAAATGCTCTGTATGAGCCACAAAGCTAGGAAACTTAGTACCTGGAAAGGAGAGTTTAAAAAGCATCAACACTGGGCAATGTTTGATAATTTAAGTCTGAAGAGGCTTTTTATAAAAATTGCAGAAAGAATATAGACATAAGGATACATACGATTGAATTTTTGCTATTTAACATTGTCCCTTGCCATAGTTAAAGTGGAACCTTTTGATTGCCCTAGTAATGATGTTTGCAGAACCACATGTCTAGGCATCTCATACCCATGCCTCTTATTAACAGGTTATTTGTGTTGTTGCTTGTATTTCTATCCTTAGAAGTCAAGCTTTATCACTTTTGAGGGGGAAGTTCATGGATAATCATAGCTCTTTGTGGTACATGGACATGACTCATAGTTCTGTGTGTAAATTATAAATGTACTATAAAAATTCACCTTGCAAGTGGAAAAGATATAGAGTGGCTACCAGAGGACATCTCTTACAGTCCCACTTGTACGCTGCTAATGGATGAGCACTTCTATCAGGCAGTTTCTGAGTGATGTGCAGCTTTTGGCATACAATAAAGGGAACAGAAAAATGTTTTTCTTAGAGGATTTAATTTCTTCATTCAAGGCAGTAGAGAAACACTGAATGATTTGTGGTGGATTTTATTTTCTTGGAATACCTTTTACAACCTGAAACTCAATTGGTTATTGTGCTAAGGGATGGGAGCACTGACCTTGTCAAAAGAGTGAGCAGAGATTTCATTTGACTTTGGTTTGTTGGTTCACAATACTCATGGATATCTGGATCTCTAACCTTGGCTTTTTATAACTCTATAATCCTAGACAGTCATTCACTATGAAAACACTTGTGTTTCTTTTTTTTTTTCTTTGTATTTTTTCATTTGAAAAGCCTTTCAAAAGGAATTGCAGCCTGCATGTGATTATAGCTATCAGTAGCACTTAAACTAACTGCTGAGATGAAACTTCTTTTTGGACCTTGCTAATTTCACATATCAATAGAAAAAGAAATTCCCTTTTCCCCCATCTAAAAAGGGCTGAATTTGCTAATTGGTAGCTACTCTTTAGATTGAGCTAGATTCCTTAGGGATAGCATTTGATAGAATAATTTTTGACATTTTAATTTGACAAGAAACAATTCAGAGAAACAATTTAGATGTGTTCCTCAAGTGGCATCTTCTCTTGCTATGATTGTGAACCTCAGTGTAGGGAATGCCTTTGACAGTCAGCAGTACTTTATAAAGCTGTGATCCATCTAATATAGTTCAAGCTGTCTGGCAGGTGTTATTATACAAGCTTCACCTAAAAGAGTTTTGCATAAAGACATTTTTTCCTACAGATATTAGGATTTAGGTGGTAATGCAGTAAATTCTAATCTTAATGACCAAAACAACTTTTCAGAAGGGCAGTAAATCTAGGTCTAAAATGTATAAATTCATTCTTTAACCTATTTTGTCCTATCATCCCATTTATGGAGCACTTAAAAAACTTATATTGAACAGTTACTTAAAAATATGTTTTTTTAGAATTCTCTTCTTTTGATAAAAGAAGGAATTAAACCAGTTACCTTGCAACTGATAGAAGACAAATTAGGTCCAACACTTCAGCATTTGGGAGTAAGCAAAGACTTTCTCAACTTGTCTCCTGAAGTGAAGGAAGTAAAGTAAAAAATCATTGATTGGGATGCCATAGAGCTAAAAAGCTTTTGCACTGCCAAGGAAATAATCAAAAGAATCAAGAGGTTTCCTACAGAAATGGAGAAAGAGACTCATGGGCTGTGATTCCTCTGACAGGGGCCTCATATTCAGAATCTACAAAATCCTCAAAATTCTCAACTACAAAAACACACACAACTCAATCAATAAATGGGCCTAAGAATTAAATAGAAAATTTTCAACAGAGGACATTGATTAAGCCAATGAATACATGAGAAAGTGCTCTAAATCCCTAGTAATCAGAGAAATGCAAATGAAAACTGCATTCAGATATCACCTCACGCCAGTCAGATTGGCAAAAATGAAGAAAATAAACAATAATAGATGCTGGAGAGGCTGTGGAGAGATAGGCACACTAGCACACTGTTGGTGGAGCTGCAGACTGGTACAGCCCCTTTGGAAAGCAGTGTCAAGAATCCTCAAAAATCTAGGGATGAGCCCACCATATGAACCTGTTATTCCTCTCCTTGGTATTTTTCCAGGGGATTTAGAATCAGCACATTACAGCAACACAGCAATATCTATGTTCATAGCACCTCAATTTACTATTGCTAGACTATGGAAACAACCCAGATGTCCCTCACTGGATGAATGGATCCAAAAACTGTGGTACATATATACCATGGAATTTTACTCAGCAATTAGAAACAATGATATTGCAGCCTTTGAAGGTAAATGGATGGCTATGGAAGAAATTATGCTAAGTGAAATCAGCATAACCTAGAGAACCAGGGCACAAATGTCTTCACTCACCTCTGGAGGCTAGAGCTAGACCCTGGCCATTGAGAAAGGAGGTCTAGTATCATGTTTTAAATCCAGATAAGGTGTATGTCATAAAACCTAATACATTTTTAGAGATGTTTTGGGAAGGGGAGGGGAGGGATAAGGGTTGGTAATTGGGGGTGGTTCTTGGGGGTAAGTCTAATTTTCAGAATCTATATATATATTATTTTGTTAGAAGCTTGTGTGATTGTTCAACAAATAAATTTCTGAAAGAAATAAAACATATTGAACAGTTACTTATGTTTTTTAGAATTATCTTCTTTCAATAAAAGTAATAGCTGCATGATTAGTGATATTTAATATTACTAATGATCTTATTGATATTATTAATGATACTAAGGTATACAATAGGCTCTAGATTATGCTTTCCAGTATATTTTAAAGCACTTGTATTAATTTCTTTGAAGTGGTTGCAGAATTGAAAACCTGGTACTTAATGGGTTAATTATGTTTTAGTTTACATTTTAATTATAATTAAGAGGTATCATTTGTTTTAAAAATCATCCCTAACATACTTAAAAATGGTAGAATAAACTAATTTCAATTAGAGTTTGTTTTTGGGGGGGGTGTGCGCGCGCGCTGTTATGAATTTCTGTGTGATGATAAACTTAACAGTTTTAAATAAAGTTAAAACTTGAAGCAGATATACATGAATATATATGTGTGCATGCCTGCTAATTTAGTTCTGGAAAATTGTCTTAGAAATCTGTGTTTCCCAGAGGTCAGATAGGGGGAAACATGGAACCATGGGGAACCCAAGGGGGTAAACAATGGAATGGCATCAGCCTTGGTTTGCTTTGTCATTATACATTTGTTCTTGATTGTTTGATAATAATTCCCTCCTAATTGTAAGACCATGTTTAATGAATAAAAAAAAATCTGTGTTTCCTCAGGTATTTGGGGGAATATCAAATGCCCAAATTGGAAATGAAATAGGTGTTTGGGTTCTAAACCTGAGAAATAGATTAAAAGAGATGGAAGGTGACTTTTAATTTCTTCTTTGTGTTTATTTTGTTTCTAATATGTGAAGTTTTGTTTCTTAACTACTAGATAAGGTTAAAAATTAATACTTTCTAACTTGCTTATAATGATGATGATTTATTCTAGGCAAGGAAGATGCATTCCTTTTACTACCAATATACCCCCTAAGATTAGAGTAGTAGGTGATTTGGAGAAGTAGATTGATTACGTTTTTTTCCTCTGCTGACACCAGGGGTGCTTAAGCACTGAGCCACATCCCCGGTCCTCCCCTACCCCCGCTGCCTCCGCACTTAAATTTTGAGACAGGGTCTTGCTATGTTGCTTAAGGTCTTACAGATTTCTGAACCTGGCTTTGAACTTGCAAGCCTCCTGGGATTACAGGTGTACTGCTTTTTGTGGATTGGTTACATTCATTTCTTTATAAGCCATTATTAGCTTGTATCTTTTATATAATAGTGAAAACCAGAAAATTTTAATGGATTTACCAGTTTATGTACATGTGTGAGGTAGCATATTCTGTCAACATACATCTGTCTGCTTTCCTTTTCTTTCTTTCCCTTTTTCCCATTTAAGTGTGGGGAAAAGGTTAATGTATTTTGTTATCATTGTGTAAGAAGGCCTATGCCTATAAATAATTTCTTTTTGTTCTTGAAAACATTTAAGTAATCTCACAGTTATTTTTAATAAAGTCAATTATGAAGTACATTTAGCAATCCATTGGTTAAAATTGCTCACAAGGAAGAAATACCACTATTCACTTTCACTGTATGAATCAAAAAGTCCTAAGAATAAAGTCAAAGTTAACATCTCATACATTTGGACTCCAAAGTACATGATATGATTCATTACTATAACTTTAGAAATTATAATGTTTCTTAAAATTGAAATTCTCCTAAGTTTGAGTTAGGAAACTTGAAATTAACAGGAAAAATTCACTGGATACCTTTGATATAAAATATAATATTTTAAAAACACTCATCAGGTTTCAGACTTTGGAATGGAGACTTCATTCTCATATCAAATTTAGGGGAAATAAAGTAATCTTAAAAGTGCAACAGTTGTGCATAGTTTGAGATGCTTTCCAGCACTGGGGAATCAGGAAGTTTGAGGTTTAAAATTTTCAGGATCATATTATATTGCAGATTTTCTTTACATGTGGTGATAAGTGCATTATTTGAGAACTGTAACTTTTTCAGTCTTAAAAAATTTCAAGAACATGCCTTTAGCTTTGTTTTAATTTATTTGTATATTTGTTCTTAATTTTCAAGAGTCTGTACTTTTTAAAAATGTAGCATGATTACATATCTGAATAACCTTCTAAGTTTCTTTAGTATATTGTTTTAAAAATTGTGTAAATATCTATTGGCCAGGTTTTAAGAATTTGGGGAAGGAACCCTACCCCCACAAAGAAGATAGGGAGATACAAGATTAGACCAGAAGGTTGTGTTTTCTCATTTCTTGGTTTTAGGCTCTTTTTTTGCTGCCACTTTGTGATTTCATCTTAGCATTGAGCATTATGACGATAAAATATATTTGCCAAATTTAGGCTCAACAGTTAAGCTTTAAAGTTGCCAAGAATATCAAGGAAGACATTAGAAAATTTTGGAGAGACTTTTCTGAATATAGATTATTTTTAAGATTCAGAAAATAGTCAGTGATTTTAATAAAAATAGTTGCTTGTGCCTTATGCCTTGGTTTAATTAAAGAGATTTCAAATAGTATTTAAAAACCCTAG
>PVKS010045751.1:0-13641 GCA_004027875.1 Aplodontia rufa
ATAAAAATAGAATCAGACATGCTCATCCAAGAAGCTTACAGGACACCCAATAGGCCTAATCAAAGGAGAAATGCACATCATATTCAAAATGTATAACAGGGATACCAAGGAAACAATATTAAAAGCAGCAAGGGAGAAATGCCAAATCACATTCAGAGGTAAATCAATAAGAATTGTCTGTGACTTTTCAACCCAGACTCTGGAGGCAAGAAGTCTTGGAAAGATAATCTTTCAATGTCTGAATGACCATAACATGCAGCCAAGAATTCTATACCCAGCAAAATTCAGCTTCAAATTTGATGGAGAAATAAGAACTTTCTGTGATAAGACAAAACTGGCAACATTCATAAACAGAAAACCCACTTTACAAAGAATTCTCAAGGAAACACTCCAGACAAAAGAACAAGTAATTAATACCCAAAACCGACAAACAGAAAAAAGTCAATAAAAGTATCATCCACCAATAGCCAACCAAGTCAACCACAGAACTAGCTAAATAAGATTCAGTGACTATGAACCAATTATACACTTCTATTCCAACACTGGTTTAAATGCATCACTCAAAAGACAAGGACTTGCAGACTGAATCAAGAAACAAAATCCAATAAAATGCTGCTTACAAGAAACCCACCTAACAGGCAATGACATCCACAGATTAAGGGTAAAAGGATGGAAAAAAAATCTACCATGTGTATGGCCCAAGAAAGCAAGTCAGTGTCACAATACTTATATCTAACAAAGTAGATTTAAAACATAAATCAATCAAAAGAGATAAAGAAGGGACACTACTTAGTACTAAAACAAACCCTACAACAGGAAGAAATAACCATAGTTAATATTTACTCTCCAAACAACAGTGCACCCAACTATGGAAATAAATTACTTCATGACATCAAACCACTCGTGGACCTCAACACAAAAATACTGGGAGACTTCAACATTCCTCTATCACCATTAGACAGATCATCAAAACAAAAAAAATCAATAAGGAAATCATCAGCCTAAATAACTCCGTAAATCAAATGGACTAAACAGACATATATAGAATATTCAACCCCAAGTTAGCAGAATACACCTTCTCTGCAGCACATGGATCCTTTTCCAAAATAGAACATATTCTGGTTCACAAAGATAATCTCAGCTAATATAAAAAAGTAGATATGATTCCATGTATTCTTTGAGACCACAATTCCATGACCCTGGCAATCAAAAGTAAAAATCATAACAGAAAAACACATATTCAAGGGAATTGAATAATACCCTATTAAATGAAGAATGGATCAAAGAAGACATGAGAGAAGAAATCCAAAAATTCTTGGAAGAGAATGAAAATGAAGACACAATATATCGAAACCTCTGGACAGTATGAAAGCATTCCTAAGGGAAAAATTTATAGCACTGAGTGCCAACATTAAAAATGAAGAGAAATCCCAAATAAATAAGCTTATGCTCCATCTCAAAGCCCTACAAAAGGAAGAACAATCTAATCCCAAAGCCAGCAGAAGACATGAAATATTCAAGATCAGAGCTGAAATCAATGAAATTGAAAACAAAACAAAACAAAAAAACAGTAAAAAGAATTGATGAAACAACGAGCTGGTACTTTGAAAAAATAAACAAAAAAGCAAATCAATAAAAATAAAATCTCCAATGAATGAAAATGATACAATCACCACTGACCCCACAGAAATCCAACTAATTATAAGATCATATTTTGAAAACAAATGCTCCTCCAAATTAGGTAATTTAGAAGAAATGGATAAATTTCTAGACACATACAACATCCCTAAATTGACACAGAATAATATTGAATTCCTAAACAAAACAATAACAGGCACTGAAATCTGTATGGCAATTAAAAGTCTACCAAAGAAGAAAACCTCAGGACCTGATGGTTTCCCCACTGATTTTTAGCACACTTACAAGGAGGAACTAACACTTCTCCTTATTAAGTTATTTCAAGAAATTGTAAAGGACAGGATTCTCCCAAACACATGTTATGAAACAATAATAATTTGAATACCAAAACCAAAAAAAAGACACATCAAAAAAAAAAACAAACTATAGACTAATGTTCTTGATGAACATTGATGCAAAAATCCTTAATAAGGTTCTAGCAAACTGTATTCAAAAATATATCAAGAAGGTTCTCAAAATGGCGTTCATCCCACCATCACTGACTCCCAGAAGCTCCTGAGATTCACCTCATCCTGCAGGACAGCACCCGGATTCCCACGGTAGGACAAAGCACCCAGTGTGGGGGAATATTATCCCCCCGCTAACTCTTTAACTCGAAAGGAATAATGCAGTCCATTAATGAATATAAAGGAGATACTAGTGGAGCCTGGGGCACTCTGCCCCACACCCATAGGGTGGGGAGTTACTCCCGAGGGGAGGAAGTGGAGCAAGGGAGCAATCAAATACCCTAACCCGGCCGGCTGCGAACTCCTGAACTGACTGCTCTTAATTTACCTAATCTTGCATAAAGCGCTGGGAATAAATTGTTCACATTATCGAACTTGTAGCTGTTTGTGTAGCAGCGCACCACTGTGCCATTTACCTGAGGGTGGGGCGGGTTGCTTAGCAAAAACAAAACAAAACAAATACAAAACAAACAAACAAACAACTTCCTGAGCCCTAAGACTTCCAGGCCAGAAAATAAGAATCTATTGCCCCGAGATTGGGCCCTTTCCCAAAGGGTATTTGTGGTGCTGGGAGTTCCTGCTACACTTCCGGCCGCTGCCCGTGGAGCCAGCCTGGGAAGGAGAGGTTTCCTCACAAGATCTTTAACACAATCACCTCAGTCAATAACTCTCCACCAAGGCCCTTGGTTTACAAGTGCTGATTTTAAAGTCCCTTAACATAAGTACTCCCACCAGCGTGGAAGAGCGGGGCGGGCGGGGCGAGTGGCCCAGGAGCGTTACAGTCCCCACGATCAGAAACAGAAGTTACCACCCCCACCACCAACTAGCCATCTGTCCTGGGGGCTGTAGGGAACTGCCATTCACCTCTCCAGCTCAAAAACCTCTCTGTTGGTGACCTTCTGCCCTTCGGAATGCCCCCCTTCTCACCCAAATAGGAGGAGCCTATGAACAGAACTTGCTCCAGCAGGGCTCATCCCTCTATAGGGGATCCTCTGCCTTAGCCTCTGCTTGAAATCTGCCTCAGGAAGTTTTGAATATATGGGGCAGGTCGGGCTTCCCCCTAGCATCTGAGCTCCTTGCATAGCCAAGGCTTCCTAGGCCTGGACCTCTTTAGTAGGGCGCCTCCTAGTGCTTGCAACTGAGAATCACATAAGCACTGGCACGATCTGGACAATCTCCTGAGGGTTTCAGTCAACCCCACAGAGCAGCTCTTGGGACTTCTGAAGATCACAAAACATGCAGAGTGGGTCACCAGTGATCCTGAGGAAACAGGTCTCAGGCTTGTGACTCTCCTTGGATCAGTCAGAGACCCACACATCTACAATAGGATCAACTCGATTGTATACAACTTCAGAGCCCCAGGTCCAAGAAATATCTAGAGTGTGGATTGGCAGAAAGCAACCATCTCAGGATTACAACCCAGGGAAAACTGAATACCCCTTTGCAACAGAAAATTTTTAGGAGATCCTCTAAGAAAAACCAGGCCACCAGACTCAACCAATCTGCTTCTCCCCCGGCAAGCTCAACTCTGATGAATCCCTAGCTTGATGTCAGCTTTGAATGCACCACCCCATGATACATACTTCCTGACCTAAGGGCAAGAAAATCTCAGAAATTTACTAAGTGGTTTTGTGGGTTTTTTTTTACTTTTTCATTTTTTCATTTTTTTCTTTTTAATTTTTTATTATTTTTTAATTTTTTTAAAATGGGAATCTGGCTGGAATATAATATTTTTAAATTTTTAACATTACTGTGGGGTTTTTGAGGTTTTTTGTTTTTCCTCTGCTCCTTTCTTGCCTTACGAATAATACTGAATTTGGTGTAGGTGGATGTAAATACTTATCTGTGTGTATGTATTGGTGATTGTCTCTCCTTTCTTTAGGTCTTATTGAACCCTACTGCTAGCCTCTTCCTCTACTGTACTCTGGTAATCCCTAAATATAAGCATCTTTCTCTCATTCTCATCCCAAGTCTTTACCCTACCCTCACCCCAGTTCTATGTTTTCCTTAGTCCTAATAGAATAACCTACTCCCCCCTAATCCCTAGTTCCCCTATACTCTATAACAGGTGTGATTTTATACCTCCTCAATTCACCTCCTGGACTTCCTAGTCATTCCTTCTCCCCAATTTCAGAGAGACCCTAATACCTGAAGAGATTGACATGCTTCAAAACAGGTACTTGCTTGGTACCATACAACATAGTGAGAGTTCTCTCAAAGAAAGCTGCCACTATTGGTGCTAATCATGAGCTCATCTGTTTTAGTTGAATGGACTAGTATATCCTCTCAAATTCTATATCCTCTCAAATTCTCACAGAACCATCTGGCATCTTTAGGTCTATATTGACCAAATAGCTCCTCTTCACAATGAAGCAAAGTCATAAGAAGCTCCAATTACTCCAACAAGAGTAACAAGGCTGAAATAAAAGACAAGCTCTCTGACTCAGAAAATGAGGAAAAGGGGAAATAACTCTAGTCCTCAAGCCCAGAGCTCTCCACCCAAGGATCCCATAGCAGGGGCCCTAGATGAAAACCAAAGACATTGTATCAGCATTATGATCAGTAATGCAATCAAAGAGTTCAGAGAGGAAATAAGGAAAGATATCAAAGATTAATTTCAAGAGATGAGAGACAGGGCTGGAGCGGTGGCTCAGCAGTTTTGGTGCTTGCCTGGCAAGCATGAGGACCCGAGTTCAAACCCCAGCACCACGTATACAACTAAGTGTTGGAGCAACTAAGGCCATGTGAAAAACTAAAGTTGTTTCTCTCTTTCTCTGTCTCTCTCACTGTCCCTCTCTCTTTAAAAAATAAAAAATAAAGATAAATCTATTTTAAAAAAGAGAGAGAGAGATGAGAGACAAATTCTACAGGGAAATTAAGGATCAATTCCAGGGAAGATTATGAAGAACTCATAGGAGACTGGAGAGTGGGAATATGGGGGAACCATCTCAGAAGCTGATGTCATTCCTCCACGACATACCCATTTAATGCATGAGTTCTTCTGGGGGAAACTGCAACAGGTGAAACCCAAGGTGGTCATCCATGTTTTGGCATTACCCCTGGATAACAAAGTATATATACATTGATTACTGTTGGTTTGATAATGTTTCCTCCTCAATTGTATCTCTATATACTTCTAATAAAAAAATACATCAAGAAGATAATTCACCATGATCAAGTGAGCTTCATTCCAGGTATGCAAGCTGGTTCAACATATGCAAATTAATAAATATGATTCATCCCTTAAACAGAATTAAAGACAAAAGCCATATGATCATCTCAATTGATGCAGAAAAGGCCTTCAATAAAATTCAGCACTGTTTTATGCTCAAAATTCTAGTGTAGACATAGATCAAAGGAACTTCACTATGTAAAGGTCATATATGACAAAATCTCAGCTAGTATAATACTAAATGGAGAAAAGCTGAAAGCATTTCCACTAAACTCGGGAACAAGACAAAGCTGTCCACTCACCACTTTTATTCAGTATAGTTCTTGAGACCCTAGCTGTAGCAATCAGGCAAGAGAAGGAATTTAAAGGATAAGAATAGGAAGAGACAAAGTCAAACTATCCCTCTTTGTTGACAACATGATTTCATATTTGGGAGATTAAAAAACTCCACCAGAAAACTGCTTGAGCTTATAAACAGATTTAGCAAGTTGCAGGCTACAAGATCAACACCCATAAATCAATAGTTTTCCTATGCACTAATAATAATAATAGGACAGAAGAAAAAATCAGGACATAAGTTCCATTCAAATACCCTCAAAAAGAATAAAATACTTGGGAATTAATCTAACAAGGGAGGTAAAAGACAGTTATAATGAAAATTATTGGACATTGAATAAAGAAATTGAAAAAGACTTAAAAAGATGGAAAGATGGTCCATGCTCTTGGTTGGACAGAATTAATACAATTAATAAAGCCATTCTGCCTATAGCACTGTATAGATTCAATGCAATCTCTATCAAGACACCAATGTCATTCTTTATAAATATACAAAAAAGCAACTGTCAGTTTCATTGGGAACAATAGCCAAAGTATCATTAAGCAAGAAAGATAAAACAGGTGGATTCACAATACCAGATCTAAGGTACTGGAGCAGTGGCTCGGCGGTTATAGCACTTGCCCGGCATTAGCGAGTACACGAGTTCAATTCCCAGCACCCACATACACAAATAAGAGTCAGAGCAATGAAATCCAGTGAAAAAACTAAATAAAAATTGACTCTCTCTCTCTCTTTCTCTTTCTTCCTCTCTCTCTCTCTCTCTCTCTCTCTCTCACACACACACACACACACACACACACACATACACTCTCCTCTCTTAAAAAAAAAATCAGATCTAAAACTATACCATAGACCAGTAGTAACAAAAACAGCATAGTACTGGTATCAAAATAGGAATAAATACCAATGGAATAAAATAGAAGACTCTGAGAAAAACTCACAAACCTTTAAACATCTGATCTTTGACAAAGGGGGTTAAAATATAAAATTGAGGAATGACAGCCTTTTCATCAAATCCTGCTGGACAAACTGGACAGCCACTTGCAGAAAGTTATCTCTCAAATCAAAATGAATCAAGGCTCTAGGAATTAAACCACTGCTAGAAGAAAAGTTAGTACCAACACTCCAGCTTTTGCAAGTAGGCAAAGTCTTTCTCAACAAGTCTTCCAAAGTGAAATAATTAAAGTAAAAAATCAATGAGTGGGATGGCATTAAACTAAAAAACTTCTGCACAGCTAAGGAATTGGTCAAAATTGTCAAGAGACAACCTAGAGAATGGGAGATAATCATGGCCTGTGATTCTTCTGACAGAAGACTAACATCCAGAATTTTCAAAGTACTAAAAACTTAATATCAAAAATGCAAACAATCCAATCAATAAATGGGCCACAGAGCTAAAGAGAAACTTCTCAACAAAGGAAATTGAACTATCCAATGAATACATGAGAAAGTGTTCTAAATCACTATCAATCATTGAAATGCAAATCAATACTATATTAAGATTTCACCTCATTCCAGTCAGATTGGCAAAAATGAAGAATATAAACAATAACAGATGCTGGAGGGGTTGCAGAGAGATAGGTACACTAGCACACTGTAGGTAGAACTGCAGACTGGTACAGCTGCTCTGGAAAGCAATGTGGAGAATTCTCAAAAAATTAGGGATGGACCCATCATATGATCCAGCTATCCCTCTTCTGGGTATGTTCCCAGATGAGTTAATCAGCACATTACAGTGACCCACCAAAATCAATGTTCTCAGCAGCTTAATTTACAAAAGCTAAATTATGGAACCAATCTAGATGCCCCTCACTGAATGAATGGATCTAAAAACTGTGGTATATATACCATGGAATTCTATTCAGCAATGAGAAACAATGAAATTGCAGTCTTTGAAGGTAAATGAATGGCAATGGAAGAAAAAGCAAAGTTAGCCAAACTTAGTCAAGGGTTGAATGTTTTCACTCATATGTGGATGCTGGAACTAAACCCAGGTTTGGGTGGAAGGTAGTCAGCCTCATGTATTAGACCTAGCAAAGGCATAACAACACATAATCTAGGGCAATCACAGATATGTAGTGGGGGAAGAGAGGGAGGGGGAAGTAAGGGAAGGGAAAGGGAGGGAGAATAGGGAGGTATTTAGGGCGTAATTCTGGTTTTAGAATATATGCATATCATATTGTTACTTTATATCCATTTATGCTTGTACAATAACTCAACTCCTTAATAAAAAAATTTTAAAACATGATCATTGAGGTGGTCAAAGCTGTGAAAGAGGGCTAGAGTGGTGGCTCAGTGTTACAGCACTTGCCTGGCATGCAAGAGTATGCAGGTTCGATCCCCAGCACCACATACACAACAAAATGTCAGAGCAATGAAAGTAACATGAAAAACTAAATAAAAAAGGATTCTTTCTCTCTCTCTCTCTCTCTCACTGTCCCTCTCTCTTAAAAAACTGTGAACAAGGATAAATGAATAGGTGATCACTGCCCATGTCCAAGTGTCCTTCTTTATATTTCTTCATGCACACCATAGAGAGCTGTGTGCTGGAGATGCTGAGTTCAGCCAGAAGTGACCCTCAGGTAAGTAGAGCCTTTTATCTCTGGACTTACCTGCCTGGACTGAGGTGTCCTGTGAGGTCCAAAAAATCACCCATTTCTTTCTGGCCTGTTCTCTCAGCTTCTCTCCTAAATGTTCACAGTGACTATATGGCACACACATGCTCCCACTAACAGAAATTTTTGGCCATTGGAGTATGTCTCTTCTCTCACCACCATGGTCTCTCACTTGTAGCAAACCTATTTGGACGAAGTGAATAATTTCTGTGACCTCCTGAAAATTTTTGTACTTTCATGGCTCCCTGGCTCTATCAGGTGGAAGGAAATTTTCCAGATTTATTTTTTCCATCCATTTGCCCCCTGGAACTGACTAAGGGAAATCCTCTGAGCTTCTTTCAAGGTAAACTCTGATGACTGTACTCACAGAGAGCCATTGTGGTTCTCTTGATCCTGGATGGGTTATGTGTGTGTCACATTATATATGCTTCCAGAGAGCATTTTAGTTGCATTCCTTTGCTCTTTGTTCTTTTTTTATTCACCACAGGAGTTTTCTTTAGTGATAAATAACATGTTCCTTGGGAACTGAAATATTGTTTTACCAGGATGCTCTGTGAGTTTTCTATTAGGTTGAATACAACTGTTCTTTTGAAGCACTGCAGCAAGAATTTTTCTTTTAGTTGATAACTACAGGAAAGTCATTCTAACAGATGATAAGGCACATAGGGAACATTTTTAACATTATGGGTCAACACATATTCATAGTATTCAGTACAGATTCCAATGTGAAATCTAAACAGATATTGACCTATTTCTAGAGATACATATAATAGTTAATCCAGGCTGTGTTTAGTAAACTATGAATAACACCTTGCAGGATCTAATTTTTCCAGATGTGAGGATGCCAGGTACCTTTTTGACATTATTTCTACTTATTGCCTCAGCTAGCAGGTATTCTCTGGGCAGGAGACCAAGTCTCAGAGTTGACGAGGTACTACAACCTCATGTAGCAGCATAGGCCTGGGATGGCATTTGTTCTCAGGACTGTTGCTTCCCAGTCGTGCTTCTGTGTCAGTAAAACAGCCTCTTTCCAACACAATTAAACTATGATCAAAATAGTCATTTCACCAAAGATGACTAATAAGCATATGAAGGTTTTTCCACATCATTAGTCAATCTGGAAAGGCAAATTAAAAACATATGGAGACATCTCTACATACAGATTCAAACAGCTGTAACTAAAATAGTTGTAGACAGTAAGTCAACAACCAATAATTTATATTCTGAATATGTATATAGGACATAGCCAGTGATCAGGTACGAACTTTAGTAGACCTACTCTGAGCTAGTCTTCGACAAGAACTCCATTTTTTACTATTTCCTATCAAGCCCTCATAAGCTCCAGTTAGAATAAGGGCCATGATGACAGTTCACATCTTAGTTTATTAATATCAAGTAGGAGCCTGAATCTAACTATCCTCAAAATATTTAGGTATTTTCATTTTCCCAGTGCCCAATTGCACATACAAATAAACATTTGGGAAAAGAATGGAAGCAATCACTGCCCTGTTTGCCATGTTCTATATAGTACTTCCTCCTGGAAATCTAGCCTCTTGAATCAGCAGGTTCTGATTTTGAAATTGACTCTGTAGAAACTGGGCAAAGAGCTAGGCTAGTAGTAGGGTACTTCACCAGCATGTACAAGGTCTTGGGTCTGATCCTCTGAACTACCAAGAAAAAAAGAAAGAAAAGAGGGAAACTGGGCAAAGGAGTGTGCCTTTTCATTGGCACAAATGTCCTCACCATTATCAGTACGCATCCTTGATTTCTTTGGATCAATTTGAGTAGAACCCTTGTTGGCTAATCAATTATTTTGTCCTTCATTATGCCAGGTTCTATTAACCATCTCCTTAACTCTCTTCTCATCTGACTCTGTGCGCTACCACTCCTTCCTTACTGCTTATTCTGATCATTGCAATCCCTTGGTTCTAGCAGTTAATCCCTGACATGTGCTGTCATAGTCCTAGTACTTCATTGCTGAATGAGCCACTTTATAGATGAGAAAACACGGTCAGGGAAGGCAAGCAAGATTAAATATTTCCCTCAATCACACAGCCAGAAAATTATGCAGGTGGCTTCAGAACAAGATAGCATGGCCCCAGACATCACACTTTTACCCAGTTACCACTATTGTCTGGGAAACTTATAAAATAGATAGTAAACCAGACCTTCCAGAGCCTTCCAAAGCCTGAGGAATGAGCAATGGATAGGTTTTGCACTTCATTTTGGTCTTCTGCCCCCATGTGGCCACATTCTGAACTTCATCCATGTTTGGTCCTGAACTGTGAAGACCCACTTCCTGGTGGGAAACATCCCTGCTGGTCTCAGACAGCAATCTTAGCCTGGGACAGATCCTTAACCCTCCTGGGACTCAGCTGTATTCTTTCCAGAATTGGATGACACCAAGTTAATTGAAATGATGAAATAAAATAATCTACATTTTTGCATCAAACTAAGGGCCCAATAAACATTAACTATGGTGCTGTCATGCTCAGTTCCTTCTTCTCCAAATTGGAGTAGCATCCATCCTCCTTATAATTTTTGCTATAATGAGTGAGTTGCAAAGGCAGCGGCTAATATTGGATTCAGTATCTCGCAAGAGGCCATATCCTTTTCAAGCTACTTGTAAGGACATAATTTCTGCTCACAGATAAAGGTAGCCAAGACTCGGAGGGCAGGAGAGCGAGGGCTCAAAGTTGAGTTGCTTCAACCTTTTACAATGGCCTGGACCTGGGCTGGGATTTGTTCCCAGGTCTGATGCTTCTCAGGCATGGTCCTGTGTCACTAGAGCAGCCTCTTTACAACATAGCCCCTTCATGGTGGCTGATCATCACCCTCACAGAACAAGAAGGCGAGCCTGGCCCATGCCTGCATATCTCCCCATCACTGCTGAAGTGATCTTCTGGACCACAAACACAAGCAAAAACTTCTCAGGATCTGCTATTCCTTGTTCCCAAGAATTAGCCAACTTGTCCATCTTGAGGAAAAAAGAGGAGGGTGGTAGGTGAAGGCTTACGTCAGGTACCATGAGTTTTCACATACGCCTTCACCCTTATGAAGAAATTTCCATTATGAAGAAGGACTGCCTGCCTTCCTGCCACTGCAGTGGTAGTTTTAGAGATAATGTTCTAATATAGTCTAAGGACCACTAGTTTTATTTTTAACCCTACAAAAGAAGTGCATGTGTTCCTAGGCTAGTGTTTCTAAGACATGGAGTGGCTTCTTTAAGCATCCTACCCAGAAATTTCCCCAGGGAATACTGTCTTCCCTACCCTCTTCTGAGTTGACTCCTCTGAATCTATTGTAGTAAATATAAAACAGATGTTTTGAAGAGGTCAAAGAGTAGAACAAATCTTGTATTTTCTAGAACTTTATTTTGAGTTACTATTATATCAGATAACATTCCATATGGGTTTTACGTTGTCTAACTTGAGTCAGACTACCTGGGACAGGATCCCAGCTTCAACAGTGGTGGGAGCAGGTAACAGTTATTTCTTCTCTGCATCCTACCGTTACCAAGGTAGCAGTGTGGTGTTTATCTCAGTTGCAGAGATTGCCCCTGCAGCTCTGGGATAGCCAGTCACACTTTCACATGTTGGGCTATAAGGAGACATTGGCATCCCATGGATTCAGACACTACACAGAAAACAAAAAGCAAAGTAAATATAGAGTCAGTTCTCTGCATCGCTAGTCCTACTGGATTACAGATGACATTGAGCTGGGAGTCCAGATAACACATGGCATTGGCAGTGTATCCCTCTGCTGTATGGGAGCCAACTACAAATTGTGGCCAAGCAGTATTTCAGACCTCATAGGAGCTTGCATACATGTATTGTGAGAATGAGCATAGCCAGAAAGCATTGCACTGGACAGAACCCTGGGAGGTGGATGAGAACTAGGCTGGCTGCAGGCTCCAATGACAAGGAGGCAGCTGAGAAAGCACCTCATTACACAGGGCTGTTCTGCATACCCCCACAGGAAGAGTCACAGGTCAGGCTGTGTGGTCAGGCTCTGCCTGCACCAATTCTGCAGACATGCCAGGTTGCTAGGCACCATGGTAGAACAGGTCCCCCAAACTTAGTTTCATTATCCGTGAAACAGTTATACTAAGAATACCTACTGTTGATTTCATTTTAAGAGAGAAAGGCAGCAAGAAAGAGAGAGACAGAGAGAATCAATCCTTATTGAGTTTTTCAAATGGCTTTCATTACTCTGACATGTAGTCATGCACGTGGGTGCTGGGGTTTGAACCCGTGTACTTATGCATGCCGGGAAAGCACAACAACTGCCAAGCCACTGCTCCCACTCCCCTACCATAGATTTTTTTTGATAAATTTTACATAAAATTTGCCATAAATTTTACCATTAAAGTGTATAATTAAATGATTTTTAGTATATTCATAGAATCATTCAACCATCATTACTATCTGATTCCAGAACATGTTCATCACTTCAGAAACAAATCCTGTAACTATTAGCAATCTCCACTCTTCCTACCCTCAGCCCCTGGAAACCATTTATCTACTTTCTGTCTTTCTGGACACTTCATTTAAAAGGAAATAAAACAAGTGGCCTTTTGTGACTGATTTGTTGTTGTTTTGGTGGGGCTGGGGATAAAACTCAGGGCCTCAACCATGTTAGCCACACATTCAATCACTGAGCCATTCCACAGCCCAACAATTGGTACAATTTTAAAGTTCATCTAAGTTGTACCATGTATCAATACTTCTTCCTTTTTAGGACCAAATGGTATTCCATTGTACAGATATCACATTTTTTCATCCATTCATTAGTTGATGAACACTTGGGTTGTTCTACTTCTTGACTACTATGAATAATACTGCTCTGAATAGTCGTATTTTTGTGTGAACATGTTTTTAATTCTTGTGGGTATCACTGGGAGTGGAATTGCTGAGAATATAGGTTAATGTTTAATGTTTTGAGTAATTGTCAAACTTTCCACAGGACTATGTATTTTATATTAGCACATACTTTTTTTTCAATGTATATTTTTTTATTTGTTCAGCATAGTCTTACATATTGGAGGGAATTGTTGTTACATAATCATGTATACATGAATATTGACAAAGTACGTTAAGGCCAATCCTAGTCCCACTTTCTCCACTCCCCACTCTCATGTCTCCTCTCCATTACCTCCATGTTATTGATAGAAATGAGCATACACATGTATTAATTTTGAAATTTTTGAGTTTCTCTGCCTGCCAGTGTACATAGCAGGGCTTCTCATCAGAGTCAAGAGTTCCCAGTTGCATTGATAACACCCTTTATCCCTCAGTCCACTTCCTGTACTCTTCCTTCTACCCCAACCTTTATAGTTATGGTTCCCCCCGCTTATGTAAAATTTCACCTATG
>PVKS010045752.1:0-13655 GCA_004027875.1 Aplodontia rufa
TCCTGCTGCCCCCTCTCTCCTGCTCCTCTGCAGAAGGATTGTTAAATAAGCAAATTGCTTGCTCATTTGACAATCCGTGTTGAAGCCTCTGACAGTGGAAGGCACAGGGCTGCCTGTGTGGCTCCCCGTGTGCACACAGTGCTGGCCGCAGAGGGCCCAGAGATGGATGGGTGCGTGACCCTGGGCAAGGTGTCTCCACCTCTCCGAGAGCTCCTATCTCTGTCTGGTGAATGAGGATAGAACAGGACAGCTAAGTGTTCACACATTAAGAAGCGCTGGGTGGAAGAAAGAAGGGGTGACTGTCCTGCGGGTGAAATCCACAGACCCCTTCCACCTCCACCTGTCCCTCCACACTGGCCTGCCTTGACCTCTGTCCTGCTCACAGGGGCATCGGCAGGAGCCCAGGTCGCCTAGCTCCACAGACCCCTCAAGCTCTTCAGGGGCTGCCCCCTGCCTGGAGCAGGAGCAGGAACAGGAGGAGCTGCACTACGCCATCCTCAGCTTCCCCCGGGTGCATCCTCAGGCTGACACCTGCACCCAGTATGCAGAGATCAGGACCCAGTGAGGAGCCCACAGGAGCAGCCGTCTCAGCAGAAGACTCATCCTTTAGGGGACCCAGAGACTGATTGTTAGAGGCTTTGTCAAGTGCCATGTGTGACTTTTCTGCTCCGATTAAATGTTCTTAGATGTTGCCTCCAGAGACCGGGCCCTAATCCCTGCTCCTCATTGTCACTTTGCCCCTCTGATTCCAGGGCTGTACAGTGGGTGTAACAGTGACTGTGAAGATTAGCAGAGGGACAGGTACAGGACACCAGCGGTAGCCCATGATTGGTGCCTCCTGGCTCCTCCCTCCTCGTCGTTTATTCCAGACTCAGTGCGTCCAGAAACTGCATCGGTAACATCAGCCTCAACCCTGCCCCAAACCTGCCGTGGATGGTGTCCCTGACATGACTCACCTCATCCCACTCCCCAATTAAACCGAACAAACCACTGCTACCAGAGCCCTGGTCCTCAGGCCAGCTAGACCCAATGTCCTGGTGGGAGAGAATAACGGGTGTCATTGTGTCCCTGGGCCACTCTCTGCCATTTGGATGACAGAGTCCTCAGTGCCCACCTTCCCTGCTCGCTGACAGCACTGTCCTCCTGTTCCTCCTGTCTGAGGCCCAGCAACCCCATGGCCTTGCCAGCTTGGGGCCTGGCCCACACCTTGAGCATCCGTGCATATACACGCAGACTGCCCAGTGCAGGGTGGACAGGGCCATTTAGCTTTCTGTGGAATGTGGAAAGGGAAAAGCCAGGTCAGGTGGGAAGTTGGCCCACCTGACAGTCGTGGGGATCAGAGAAGCAGGGAGGCAAAGATGGTGGAGTGTGGGGTTGCGGGACAGCAGGGGGCTCAGGGGCACTGTTAAGTGGATCCTGTCCCTGCAGCTCCTCTCCTAGGTCCTGCTCTGAGGATCCCCGAAGATGTGAGGGGACTCAGGCAATGCATGGAGGACCCTCAGGGATGTCTGGAAAGTTCTCATGCTCCTGGGTCCATCCCAACCCCAGGGGAACACCCTGCAGGTATCCTCACTTCTGCCAGGACTCCAGCCAGGACTCCAGGCTCCTCGAGGGGACCTCTATGCTGATGAAGGGGCTCAAGGAGGGAGCCAGTGTCCCACACAGCACTGTGGGGAGGACTGTTGGCTGTCACCACCCGCTTCTCTAAAGAGGGGAGATGATGAACAGAAGAGGTTCACACTTAGGCTTCCTGTGACCCTGCAGCAGGCAGGATAAAGAACGTGAGCAGCCGAAGGGGCCCAGGTGTGGAGGTGAAGGGCAGCTGCCAGGGCCAGACCTGCAGGTTCCTGGCCTATAAGTGACTTTCTGGGGAAGCAAAGGACCAGCAGTGAAACCCATGACCTGACTGGCCCACGGAGCAGCCACGAGACTAATGACGAGTGACTTACAGGGACATCTCGCTAGGAGACGGATTTCGTGGAAGCTGATGAATGCATGGACAGGGCAGCTGGGAGGGGCACCCGCCTCGTTCCTATTCACAAGGGTTCCTATTCACAAGGGCTCCACTCCGCAGGGCACTAACCGGGTCATGCGCCCACACGCTGTGGCTGCCTTGAGGGATGCTGCTGGCTCACTGGCTGGTTCTGGAGGCCCAGGTGACAAGGGCGGCTGGCTGAGCAAGTGACATGCTGCCCAGGCATCCGCTGACAAACATAGACCTGGGCTCTGGGTGAGCTGACCAGGGATCCATGCCCTCAGCGACCTGGCGCAGCTCACACTGGGTGCGGAGCTTCGCATGCCGGTGGCTGCCTCCAGGCTGCGGTCACCATCAGAGAGCAGTCTGCCTCCAGGAAGCCCAGTTTCCAGAGCTCCACTTCGGTCCCCACCGCCACTCCACAGGCTGGCCTGCCTGGTGGCTGTTCCTCCTCCCTCTGAGAAGAGGGAAAGGCCACAGAGCTGGAGGGGGTGGGGGGGGGGAGGTGGGGGGAGGGGAGGCACGGGACAGAGCCAATCAGGAGCTGAGCCTGCATGCCCTTCTGTGGGATGGAGCCAATCAGTACCGGTGGGCGGAGTCCTGGGCGTTGGGTGTCAGTTTTCTTCTGACCGAGGCCCTTCTGGACCACGCTGGTGAAAGCTGTACCCCACCGTCCAGCCCTGATCACTCTGTTCCCCTTGTTCACCCCCGTAATTTTTCCTGTGCGCTACCCATCACACACATTCTGGCCCATGACACATTTTCAAAACACTTTGCGCTACTCATGTTTTGTTTAAGGTCTGACTGCCTCACTAGGACAGATAAGTTCACTCGGGTCTGAATTTTTGTCATTTTGTTTTGCTACTGCTCAGGTCCTGGCACCTGGCCTGGACCCCTCTCCTCCATTCCATTCTCCAGGCAGATCCATACTCCCTCTGCTAGGCTTCCCCAGCCCCATGGTTCTGCTGCTTCCTGGACATGGGGGACACACAGAGGCGCCACAGTGGTTCACACTTCTTCAGGGTGGAGAATTGGCATAATGTGAGACATAGTTACACCCAGAACCAGCTCTCTGTGCACGTAATCAGTAAGGAATGAGGTCATCCTCGGGGGACCCAAAGGCCCCCAGGGAGGTCTGGGATTGCTCCAGATGTCAGGGCTGGTTATAGAAGGATGGCTGGCCTGGGGCAGAGGCTGCTCTTTGGGGGACACTCTGGGAGTCTCCACCAGGAATCTGGTCTCTCTCCTTCCAAGCTCTGACTCATAGCCCTGACATCCATATCCTGGGGACCCTGGAATCTGGCTACCCCAGGAAAGTAACCTGTGTGGTGCCATGGGCCTGTCAGAGGGGAACATTTCCACCTTCTCCTGGATCAGGGGGACCCTCACTTCCCCACTGGGCCTGAAGATGCCCCACTCCCCAGTGCTCACCCTCACCCCAGGGCCACATGACCACGACACCAACCTCACCTGTCGTGTGACCTTCCCGGGAGCCGGTGTGATGGTGGAGAGCACTGTCCAGCTGAACGTGTCCTGTGAGTGCCAGGCCAGGGTGCCCAGGTCCCTGGGGGCAGGGGTGTTGGGAACAGGGGCAGGCGGGGTGCTAAGCCAGGACTGGGGAGGAAGGAAAGAGGATCCATTTCCTTCCCCTTCACTTCAGAGCAGACCTGGGCTTCAGAGATCTGGAGGGGGTCTCAGGCCTAATGCAGGGGCAGCAAAGGTGGCACCCCCTTCCCACCTATCACTTTATAAAATACACCTTCCTGCTCTCACCAAGGCATCCCAGGCCACGTCCACTGTCCCATGTACCTTGTCCCTAACCCTGTCCTCCTTGGGACCTCCACCCTGCCCCCTGCCTGCTCCCCAAGTTCCCTTCAATCATGTGATGTTATGTTTAATAATAGTAAGTCTAAAAAATTTGTCTTAGTCTGTTACGCTCCACAACAAAATACTGTACACTGGGTGACAAATAATTGAAATTCATTTCTCAAATTCCATGAGTTAAAAGTTCAAGTTCAAGGTGCTGGCCCATTTGGTTCCGGGTTGGGGATGTCTTCCTGGTTTGTAGATGACTGTCTTCTCCCCTTCCTGTCCTTACCTGGTGGAGAAAGATGAACCAAGTTCTCTGGTGTCTCTCCTTCTTAGTCCTATCTTGAGAACTAGTCCACCCTTGGGAACTTATCCAACATCAGTCACCTCCCAAAGACCCTGTCTCCAAATATCATCACCCTGGGGGTTAGGGCTTCAGCACATGGATTTTAGCAAAATAGAATTCAGCAAAATTCAATAAGAATAAGGTGTGCTCAGCATTGTGTGTCTTACTTTCATAGAGAACCTATGCACGTACATTCAAAATACACACGTGTGCGCACACACACCATTCTATACATGCTGCTCTGGATCTTTATTCTATTTCATTTCATTTTTTGTGATCCTGGGGATTGAACACAAGGCCTTGCACCTGCTAGGCAAGCATTCTACCGCTGAGCCACATCCCCAGATCCCGTCTTATTTTTAAATAAAAATTTTTGGAATAATTTTATATGTGCAGAAAGGTTGCAAAGATGGTACAGAGAGTTTCCACACGTCCCTCACCCAGCTGCTGTCATTCTGAAAATCCTTGGTCACCATGACACATTGCCACAGCTAAGGAAGCAGCAGTGGTGACTGATGAAGCTCACTTCTTCAAGCTTCGGCGTCTTGGGGATCCTTCTGCATTCGTACAGGGACCCCGCAAACGTATTAATGCCTCCTCGCCTTTGCTCTCCGTCGGCTTCTTGTCTTTTGTTAATGCAAATAATTCTGCAATAAATAATGTACAAGCATTCTTCACACTTGTACATGTGTCTGCAAGATGGTTTGCTAGAGAGAAAGGCTCTGGATCAAAGGCTAGGATCTGTACCTCACAGAGACACTGCCCGATGCCCTGCGTGGGCAGCGCAGCCTGCTCCCCTGCAAACGTGTTTACTTCGCAGACATCACGAGTGAATTCACCGTCCTTTTCCTTCCTATTATCTCTTTCTGAGTATGCTGAGTACCTTTCATTATGCCTTTGCAACAAGATTTTATTTTTCCGTAGTTTTACACATTGGAGGGGTGTGTTGTTACACTTCCATATCTTCCGTTATGTTGAGGAACCATCCGTATTTCTCCGTCTGTGACCCTTGTCTTCGTCATATGAAGAAGGTCTTTTCGTATTAGGAAATCCAGCTGTTTCTTACTTGAAAGGATTTTTCCCAGCCTATCCATGGCCTTTTGGGGCAGCAGCCCGTGGTCTTGCTAGATGAAAACATGTTATGATTTTTTCACTCGCGATGAATGGCAAACTGGAGTTGGCTCTCGCTGATTGGAAAGAGAGTACTGTGTGCATCTTCCCTAGGCAGATCCGACCTGTCCTTCGTGTTTTCTTTAAGCCTTCCTCCTCCAGGAAGCCCTCCTGTCTCACTGGGTTCTCAGGGCAACCTCCACCTAACTTACCTCCACCACAAAACACATCATAGTGCATTGTGAGTGCTGAATGCCCACTTTCGAGACTTGCCCACAAGACCATGAGCTCCTCAGACACAAGTGAGCTGGACAGTCCGTAGTGAACCATAGCTGAAAGGCCAACTAGCAAACTTCAAAGGACACGTGGGATCTGAGTGGGCCCAGATGGCCAGGCTATGCCGCTGACCAGCTCCTTGGAGACACCATGTCCTCACTGCTTGCTCTGTTCCCCTGGGGCAGTCCACACAGTAGGAGCCCGTCAGGCCCCAGAGCAGAAAAGTGAGACCCATGTGTCAGGAGTGGCGGTGCATGCCTGTAATTCTAGCAACTCAGGAGGCTGAGGCAGGAGGATTCCAAGTTCAGGCCAGCCTCAGCAGCTTAGGGAGCCCTGGTCTCCAAATAAAAAATAAAAAGCACTGGGGATATAGCTCAGTGGTAGAGCACTCCTGGGTTCAATTCCCAGTACAAAAAAAAAAATTGGTCTGTGAGTTCCTACCTTGGAGCTTGGGTTCAGCTTTCTGCCTCACCAGAACCTGAAGCCCTGGGCAGGGGCCCAGCTCTTCTTGCTCAAGATCAGGACCGGGAGCCCTGCACCGCTGTGATGGCCACAGCAAACCCCTCCCCCATGCACCCTGCTGCTTCTGCCCAGTGAATCACAATAGCAACCAGACTAGGTTTTCAATTGTTTTTGACAGCTTGGTGCAGCCTCCAGGCCCTGATAGGATGCAGAGTTAACTTCACCTTGCTCAGTCTGATTCCATATCTGTGAAATCGGAGACCAGTTGTCCACACAAGGAGGATGGAAGGATTCAGTGAGATTAGGGATAAGTACTAGACATTGTGATTGAAATTTGTTAGGGCTGGGGGTGCAGGAAACAGGTAGAGCACTGGCCTGGTGTGTGCAAGGCCCCGGGTTCAATCACCAGTACCACAAAAATTCATAAATAAATAATTTGGCTTAAGGTACAAATGAATGAGTGAGAGAGAGAGAAAACGAACAAGTGGAGGAACGCGACGATGAGGTTTGCTGTGGTGTTCACGTATGTGCACAGGAGAGTTGGATCACTCATTCCACCGCCTTTCCCTACCCCTGCCTCCTCCTTCGCTGGGGTCCCCTTCCTCTACTCCACTGATCAGTCTTCTATTTTTTTTTTTTTTTAGAGTAGAGGGAAAGAAATGGGTTGTGTGTGGGGAGAATGTGGAAGCATTGGGGACTGAATTAGGACAAACTATATTACATGCTTCTGTTTTATGTCAAAATAAATTCTATTGTTATGTATAACTAAAAGTAACCAACAGCAATGTTTAAAAAGAGGAACGGTGTGAAATGGATACGAGATTGAATGCCTCAACAGCCTCTGAAAAGGGAGCCGAACCGCGGCCATGACAGGCTGGGTTTAGGGCAAGAAAGATTTCAGGCCTAGGTTTCTATTTCCTGGAGCTCAGATAGCCGATTCCAGGAAGGCCACTAGAATAATTGGCACACCACAAGAGTCAAGATTAGGACTGGCCTTTGGCAAACAACTGATCGGGAGCTGGCAAGCCAATGCCTAACATTCCAAACCATCTCTGTCAATAAATTAAGACCTGGGTACCCTAAGCCAATGGGAACATGCCAAACCATGTGTGTTGAAAGATCAGCCAATCGTGTACTTTGCTTTGTTCAAATTTCCCGCTCTACTGTGGGGCTCATAAAAATCCCGCTGAATCGCGACTCGGGGCTCTCAGCCGGTACCTGCTGCGTCAGAGAACGCTGCGAGCCCAAGCTCGAGCTTGCAAAAAAGGCCCTCTTGCTTTTGCATCAGAGACGGCTCCCTGGTGGTCTTTGGGGATTCACGATCTGGGCACAACACCCCAAGCTCCCCAGAGACCTCTGCCCGGTCACAAAGGCCTGCTCTGACCCCTTCTCCCCCCACTTCAGGGTCACCTGAAAGCCGTGCCTTGGTCAGACTGTGCCCCTCCCCCCTCGCTGACCCCAGGGTTGGTGCAGGAACTGCCTTCTGCTCCCTGGGTGGAGGTCCAAGTCTCAGGACCCGGAGGCCACAGGCCACACTGCCAGGGAGTTCTCAGAGATCAAGGTGGACTGGTGGTGACACCCCTCTCCTGAGCCCCAGCTCCAGTTGGAGCCCAGAAGGGCAAGGCTGAGGACAGTGTGTGGGGACAGAGTCCTGTACCAATGACTCTGAGCCAGCTGGGGTTCCCTGAGTGCTTGAAGGGCACAGAGACTCAGGGGTTCAGGTCCAGACTCAATGTTACTGTAGGCAAGACACCACCTCGCCTCTTTGTGCCTCCTCATCCTCCTCCGAAAAATGGGGCTAACAGCCATTAGGTAGGGAAATGATATAAAATGCGTGGTTACGAATTCGGCTCTTAACCACGTGCAGCTCAGCAGGGTGCAGGGAGAGGTTAGCTTTTTACTGTTCCATACTTCTTTTTTGCTTGACTCTTTTAAGAACATACGTTATTTTAAAAAGTAAATCTAATTTTGCCAGCCACGGTGGCACACACCTGTAATCCCGGGGGCTCAGGAGGCTGAGGCAGGAGGATCACAATTTCAAAGCCAGCCTCAGCAACTTAGGGACACTCTAAGCAACTTAGTGAGATGCTGTCTCAAAATAAAATGTAAAAAGGGCTGGGGATGAGGGTCAGTGGTGAAGCTTCCTGAGTTCAATCCCTGGTACCAACAACAACAACAACAAAAAAAAAAAAGAAAGAAAGAAAAGTAAATCTACTTTTAGTGTAACTTTCTGGTATAGAAAATATTTCCCAATGCATATGTCTAACAAAGGACTCATATTCAGAGTACACAAGTAATATGTAAAGATCTTCTACAAATCTAAGAAAAAGAGAAACAAAAACAAATAAAAAAACCCCACCAGACAACCAAGAGAAAACAGGATATTTAAATGGCCAATAAGGACAAAGAGAAGTGTTAGACTTCAGTAGTTGTCAGGGAAACACAAATAAAAATCACAGTGCTGAGCAACTGCTGAACTGGCTTAAATTACAAGTGATTTTAGGGATGTCCGCTGCTGGCAAGGACGCGGAGCAATGGCTCTGTCCCACCTGTTGACGGGAGTAGGAACTGGTACAGCGCTTGTGGCTCCACTAACACCGAGCCTGAGTTCGCAACCTGCTCCGGGCACGCTGTCCGTGGAGGTGCACGGGGTGTTCCTCACACACACAGGCGTGTTCCCGGCAGCATGGATGCGGGCGAGGCCAGCCTCCCCGAATGCCCACCAACAGCAACTCAGGTGCACGGACTGCATGGTGCCCACGCAGTGGAAGAGCACATAACGGGTGTCCAGGGCAAGCCTGAAACGCGCATTCCCAAGGGTGGGCGACGGGATCCAGATGCAGACGCTACCCAGAATCCAGATGCTACGGGATGTCCATGGAACAGGGTTTCCAAACAGGAAAACCAATCTTTGGTGTTAGGAGTCCCCTTACTGGCCACCATTGCGGGCGTGCCCAGGACTGGAAGGGGGCAGGAAGGGTCTTCTGGGGCTCTGTGTTTTGATCTGGGTACTATTTGCTCAGGTGTACTTCTACGATTTTTTAAATTATTATTTTACTAAAGCACTTCTGCTTTTTGTCCTTTTGTGCCGGAATGTTATTCTTTAATACAATTCATTGAATTTTCTTTAACTCCTGGTAAGTAGCCACTTGCTGCAGAGCCATGTTCTGTGTCCCGCTCAGCCCTTGCCCAGCCGAGCACTCGGCACACCCAGTGGACTTGACCTTGAGGCAGGTGGACATCAGGACTGCACTCTTGAGGCCTCCCATTTCTAGCCCAGACCTCTCTCCTGAGCTCTGAGTCTCCACATTCTCCTGGACGCCTCTCCCTGAGTGACCACAGGCTGCCCACCTTCAGCACGCCCCAAACTCCTTGTGTTCCCCAGTCCTGGTTCTGCTTTGGGTTCTCTGTCCCGAGCTGTGAGCTGGGACCCATTGCCTGACTGTCTTGGTTTAATCAGCTGCCATAACAAAATGCCACAGGCTGGACAGTTTATAAGCTACAAGAATGTATTCTCCACTGTTCCGGAAGCTGGGACACCCAGGCAGCCCGAGTGTGTGCTGAGGGCTGCTTCCTGGTTTGTGGGTGGCACCTTCATGCGGTGCCCTCTGTGGTGGGAGGAAGGGAGCTTTCTGCGGTCTTTCCATGAGGGCACTGATCCCCTTTGCAATGGTTCCGCTTTCATGACCTCATCGGCTCCTCAAGAGCCCTCTCATTTCACCCTATTGAGGATTAAAATTCCAAACAGTGTTTTGGAGTGGACACAAGTGCTCAGCCCTGGACAGGGAGAGGACTTTGCCCTGCATCTATCTCTTACTGACCACCAGACGTGACTTCAGACCTGTCACTCACGGGGTCTTGTGGAACAGGCCTCCTTCCACGCTCCAATCACTCAGGTCCCAGTTGGGGGTCCCCTCTGCCTGTTCCTGTAAGGGGCCAGTGAACCATTTCCTGATCTGGTGGGTCTGCCCTCCTCCTCCTGCTTCGCTGACTGCTGTATAAAGTGCCTGAAGATCCAGTGACAAAGTTCTGTCCAGCATGACCCTTCTTCAAGTCCTGCCTACCACTCTGGGAAAGTTCTAGAACTCCCTCCTCTTGGGTCCCACTCATCTGTTCTTCGCAGCTGTGGTCACAGGAGTAGAAGGCTATCTACATTGTCTTAGGGAAAGCAGTAGAGGGTGGACTTTTAACCCCCTTTGTAACAGCCTAAAGGTGAAAAGGACCCAGATGCCCATCACCCAAGGAACGGATTGACTGACACCTGTCCAGGTAAGGCAGTGTCATTCAAACACGAAAGAGGACCGAACACTGATGTCCGCTGCTGCAGGGATGTTTCTCAAGAGCATGGTGCTACGTGAGGGCAGCTGGACACCCGTGATCACACATTGTATGATTCTACCTGTAGAAACATCCGAAGGAACGGAATCTATGGAAGCAAATTAAATTGGTGGCTGCCAGGACCTGGGGCAGGGGGAAATGGACAGTGGTTGCTCAGTGGGGACAAGGTCTCTTTTAGAGGACATGAAAATGTTTCACAAGAAGACAGAAGTGGTTGCACAACACTGTGAATGTATTAGCTATCATTGAATTGTTTGATTTAAAATGGTTCATTTTGTGTTACAAGGATTTTTACCTCAATTGAGAAAGAATAATAGGCTGGGTGCAGTGGCACAAGCATGTAAGCCCAGTGGCTTGGGAGGATGCAGCACAAAGATCACAAGTTCAAGGCCAGCCTCAGCAAGTAAGGGAGGCCCTGTTTCAAAATAAAAAATAAAAAGGACTGGGGATGTGTCTCTGTGGTTAAGCGCCCCTGGGTTTCATATTCTGCACCAAAATAATAATAATAATAATAATAATAATAATACTAAATGTTTTGAAGTCAGATCTCTAGGATTCAAAACCTCTTCAAGCTCAAGCCCTTGCTTCTTCCCTTTGTTCATCTGGGCATGGAACTAAGCACCACCTAGCTCATGGTTCGTCTTGAGGATTCGGGGAATTAGCACACGCAGTCTGGCGCCAGGGTCTGGGGCACGGTAAGCCTCCAGCAGCCTCCAGCAGCCGTCAGCTCTGGGGAACTGGTCAAAGTGTGTTCCGCAGAGCGCCAGGTGCTGCTAGTCAATTGCTCAGTTTCCTAAATGACTGTGTTAGCTTTGCTTTGCTGTGACCAAAACACCTAACAAGAACAACGCAGAGGAGGAAAAGCGTGTTTGAGAGGTTCCGTCTCTGGGCAGCAAACTGCTCCGGGCCTGAGATGAAGTGGCTCGTTATGGGAGAGGACATGGGAGAGGAAAGCAGCTCAGCTCATGGCACAGGGAAGCAGAGAAAGCAGAGCCAGGGACACCCCCAGTGACCAGCTTCCTCCAGCCTTACCCCTCTGCCTGCGGTTACCACCCAGTAATCCATTCAAACTATTAATCCACGCAGAGGATCAACCCTCCGAAGAGGTTGCATTTCTCCTGATCTGATCTCCTTGTCTCTGGGCATTCCTGCACTGCTGCTTGAGCTTCTGGGGGGCACCTCATATCCAGCCATAGCAGTCACCTTTAGGATTCTGGCTGTATGCTGCTGGCCACCTGCCCCCTGATCCAATGGGTGCCCCTGTGCTCACAGGGGGTAACTGGATGTTCCCGTTAGCAAATGACTAGCACTAAGCTTCCTGTAAAGAGAAGTTTTGCTTCATCATGGCCAGCATTTTGTTTCACTCCTCCCTTGCCCTCATGGTCCACAGCTCACCAAGTCTTGGATCTGTGCCCTCTTCTCCACCTCCAGGTCTAAGTGGTGACCTTTCTTCTTCCCCAGACCATTTCAACAGTCCTCCCACAACATCAGCAAAGCTAGCTTCCTAATAGTCCCCTCCAGCCCTGTCCTTCCCGCTGAAGCCCTCTGGTGAGTCTCTCTGGACGCGTCACAACCTCAGCCTCAACTCCGGAGCCCCTTTTCTCAGCCTCGCCGCTCAGCCTCAGCTGCACCCTGCCCTTTCTTTCTAAAGGTCTTCCGCCCCTCTGCCTCTCCAAGAGATAATCTGACTCCCTTTCCCTGGCTGTGCGGGACACGCCTATCTTTGGCTGGAATGGTACCTCCCCAGACAGCTGCACCCTGCTGTCCCCGCCCCTGCACTACCCGCAGGTGGGACTGGAGCAGCGTTCAGCCCATTCCTCCTGGGCACTGGGGCTGGGTGATTCTTCCTGCACATGGTGGGATGCTGAGCAGCAGCCCTGGCTTCCACCCACCAGATGCCAGTGGTTTCCTCTGCCCAGTTTTGAGAAGTGGAAACATTTCTGGACTCTGCTAAATATTCATCTGGGTACAAAAAACGCCCACGCTGGGAACTGGGAGCTTCCTGCATCTCTCAAAGGCTTGAGCAGAGGCCAGGTTTTCTCTGCATCTTCCTTTCAAGGTCACCGCAAATGCCATTACCAGCCCCAGCTGGTTTCAAAACAATGAAGTGCATTTTGGTTGCTTCTCGACCAGACACGTGTATGAAGGGAGCCTTAGCAAATGGCTGGGGCTCGATTCCTTGCTTCGCATACATCTGCTGCGTGCCTGCTCTGTGCCACACCCCAGGAACATCAGGAGGAGAGAGACCAGGCTTGCTTCACCTTAAGAGATCAATGTGGGTGTAATCCCACGTTGCTGTAATCCCAGCTGCTCAAGAGGTCCAGGCAGGAGGGTTGCAAGTTCAAAGCCAGCCTCAACAGCTTAGCAAGGCCCTAAGCAACTTAGTGGAAAAATGTCCAACCAGACCTAAGAGAGCAGGGAGTTCTTTTTTAGTGAAATTTGGGGAGAAGAAACACTAGTTGTTTGTAGTGAACACACACTGGCTCCAGAGATGAGGGACAGGACCACCCAAAGCAGGTGAATTCCTGGCATAGGAATTCAGTCCACAGGGGGAGTTTCTGCTGCTTCTGATGTGTTGGATCTAAGAGCAGAAAGGACGTCACCTCAATGGGCAGTCTTCACACACGGGAAGGGAGGTGAAGCAATTTATTCTTTTTCTTTGTTGATTCAGCTTGGAACTGTCATTGAAATAAACTTCTCTTGTCTCTTTCCTGGCCATTCTCTAGCCGGCAGCATCACTAGAACATCTCAGCAGGAAGGTGGAGGAGACTTCTTGAGGAGAGGAGAAGCAGCCTGATGCATGGTAACATCAGGTCCAAAGAACGCGGTGGGAGAAGCAGCTGTGCAGGTGAGACCTCCCCCTGAAGACGCAGAACAACGACAGCCACGTGAAAAACTAAATAAAAGTGATTCTCTCTCTCACTGTCCCTCTCTTAAAAAAAAAAAAGATAATGGGGGAAAACACTACATAATTTCAATTGGTACTGAAAAGGCTTTGGCACAATTTGCACTCAACAAGGTAGGAAGGGAAGGAGGCCATCTCAACATGGAAAAGGCCGAGTTTGAAAAGCTCAGCCTCACACTCGATGGTGAAAGACCAAATCCTCTTCCTCTAAGACCAGGAACAAGACAAAGACACCTGGTTTTGCCACTTCCATTCAACACAGCATTGGAAATTCTAACCCGGTGAGTGGGCAAGAGAAAGAAACAAAATTGCAAAGGGAGACAGAAAAATAATCTCTGTTCACTGATAACATGATCTTATATGGAGAAGACTTAAAGATCACACACAGAGAACAGAACAGAAAACTAGAAAAGCCAAAAAAAAAAAAAAAAACA
>PVKS010045753.1:0-13633 GCA_004027875.1 Aplodontia rufa
AAAAAAATTTTATTTTGAGATTGGGTCTCACCGAGTTGCTCAGGTAAGCCTCAAACTTGTGATCCTCCTATCTCAGCCTCCCAAGTCACTGGGATTACAGGTATGCATCGCTGCACCTGGCTCTCATTATCTTTTCCTCTCCTTTCATCCTTGGTATTCTTTAAGTATTCTGTTACATATTTGTGTAACATTTTTACATATCCATATTCTTCCTCACAAATGTGTTATCATTCATTTCCTGAGCTTGAAAATGGTTGGATTTGTGTATATGAGCACACACAAAAATATAAAGACAGAAGAAAGACAAGCTAAAAGCAAGAGGAGGAAAGAAAGGAAAAAACAAGAAAAAATTAAGCAATGATGGAAAGATGGGTGAATAGTGTGAGAAATGAAGACGGAAAAAGGAAAAATGGAATGAAGAAGGGAAGAAAGGGAAGAAAGGAAGGAATTAGGAAGATCGGAGTAAGGGAAATACAAACTGAGAAAGTAAGGCACCAAAGTTAAATGAGAAAGGAAGAAAAGCTTTGGGAAATATCCATCAAAACAATCACTTCTTTTCTTTCCCATATCAGTAAAAGCATAGTTCAAATTAGAAAAAGGTAAGTTAAATGTCTTTAACAGATTCTCTTCTGTTTATGGGATCAGGCAGTGGATGCCTGGTGCTATCTGCAAATAGGGTTTGGAAAAGGTTTAGGTGTCTTATTATTTGCAGCTCTTGATACCATGAAAGAACTTCTGAGTTACTTACCACTCTGGAATTGAGCTTTTATTTCATCTGAAAGGAGATGTATATGTAAGTCTGAGACTTTCAAAGAGATAAGATGCAGAAACAAAGACATGTATTCATCTGAAGAGTTCATTATCATCATTATACCACATTGGCCAAGCCATTGCTCCTTTTTTTTTTAAGAGGGAGAGAAAGAGAGGGAAAGTGAGAGAGAAAGAGAGAGAATCAATTTTATTTAGTTTTTCATCTGATTTTCATTGCTCTGACACAGTTGTGTATGTGGTGCTGGGGTTTGAACCTGGGTCCTCGCATGCCAGGTAATAAGCATGGTAACCACTGAGCCAGTTCTCCAGCCCCCATTACTCCCTTCTGAACTTATTTCTCATAGGAAAAAAAATGAAGCAGAATCACATAATTTTAAATAATCAAAGTTAGCAAGTAAATTATTCTTAGCATGGTAACTTCAATATAGAGAGGCAAGAGGGAAATACAAAAGATCTCTAAAACAAGAAATGAAGAGAAAGGATGAAGTGAAGCAAAAGGAGATCACTATAAGATGATGCAATCTTGCAAATATTTTGACTATAAGAATATAATTACCAATTTTCTTTTGCAGTTTTCCTGAAAAATAAATGTGAAAACTCCATTTTAACAACACAGACAAAATAAAATAAAATAAAACTCGCTTGGGAAGATTACCCCAAAATGACATGTTAGCTTATTGATATTTTAAAAAACTCACTATTTTCCATTAGAACACTTGTTGAAAAATGAAAGAAATAAGAAAAAATAACACATTTACCTAGATAAATCATTTTCATTTGAATTTCAAGAAAGGAAATGGTCAAATTCCACAATGAATTATTTATTCTCTTTAACTTAATTAAAATGCTGGTTGTAATGTTATCCATCACCTGTGCATTTGTAGCTGCTCTCTGTTCAGTGTTTCTAACGAGTTAGGTAATTGCTAAGAGCTTTGTGTAATGACTCAAGTGAATGCTACCAGATTAACTGTGAAGTAATACTGGTCTGCTTACGGAAGAAAGCTCAGAGACTCAGAAGAGTTAACAACATGATTAAGTACCTGTTGGCAAATGGGCAGATTAGCTATTTGAAGGTAATCTGGTTAAACTGCAAAATAGAGATTGTAATCTCTATGCCATAATCCTTCATTCCTGGAGGAGTCAACTGAGGCTTCAGTCCCAAGGCAGAGAATACAGACATCTTCCACCACAGAACCATCTATAGCACTTTTTTAAAGGTATGTCTTGGGTGGAAAAATTTTTGAGATGTTCTTAAAATTGGACTGTGGGCACAGAAGGTACCATGAGGTACTTGTACTCAGATCAAAATTTCACTTAGCCTCAGAGTCACAAGAAAGAGTTATCATTAGTGTCATGAAACCAGATAAACACACACACACACACACACACACACACACACACACAATAAAGAGTGGGGCGAATGAGAAAAGCGAGTTAATTGGTGGGATAAGAATAAAGAGATAAATGGGTAAGAGAAGTTGTAAATTGTAAGAACAAATGAAAATAAAAAAATTTATATAGAGAAGTTAGGAGGAATGGAAAAAAGAGGAAGTGAGCAAAAATCATTATAGGAAGATCATATCTGTAAATAGATCGTCACAGGAGTTTACCATTTTCTTCCCTAAGTTGATCTGAAAAATTAAAAAAAAAACAATGTAAGGATCACTATGAAACAGAAGCAAAACAAAAATAGTTTCCAAGAATCTTCACATCTATTCTATACATAGTAGACTGACAACTGCTTCAGAGGGAAAATTTTAAAAATTTATGTTCTTGATGTTTTACTGAAATATCTATAGAGGTTAAAATGTCTTTCAGCCAAATGGCAAAGTTGATAAATAGTAGCTGAATGTATAATTCCTCCAAATTATTTGCTAAATTCTTTTAGAAAAGATGATCATTGTCATCATCATCACCATTACCATCATTACCACAGTTTCCACTGCTGCTCTTTGAATGCTTCCTCTGTTCCAGGATTTTAAAAATATGCTTTACAGGCATTATCACATCTGATTATCAAAGTGTACAGGAAATAAATTGTTACACTCATGCAGAAGAATAAACTTGAAATTGGAGCAAATACACGTCCCTTACTGTTTTCAACAGTTGGCTGTTCCAGAGTTAGAATTTTATTTCTAATGTTTCAGCAAACGTGTTGGTCTCTTTGTACCGTGAAGGAACGCTGATACTGTTGATGTGCCTGTGGTGGCAGGATGTGAGTGGGACTGTAAACTGGTAGTTTGATTCCCATGTACATACTGGAGGAACTTTTCATAATTAGCTATAGATTTTTAAATGGTGGATTTATCCAATTAAATAGTCTGTTCTGTTTTCTATATTGCTTCTGTGTCCTCCACCATTACTTAAAGATTAGTTTTCATCTTCTATTTTGAACAACTTTGTGAAAAGATGGATAAAGTTTAGTAATGAATTAATATTTAAAAGTAAGGGCATTTCAAAGCAAATAAGACATCTTCTGTCCCAGGATTTGTCTTGATAAAAGATAAGGTGAAAGGCTAGTCATTGTTTTGGAGAACATCTAAGTAACAGATCATAAAGAATTTTTTTAAAAGAGCGATTCGATTGTTATAAAGATTCAGTATTAGTTAACTGATTAGATTATTAAGGACAATAAAAGTCCTACTGGGAAAATTATTATATGTGTTTCCACTCCCCCACTTTAAAATTCCATTATGAACTCTTAACTCTTGATTACTTCTTGCATGGATCAGGCAAGAATTGACTCCTTTTGTCCTAAGGTCCTCTGCTACGTGCTGGTAACTCATTCAATTTGTTTCCCATAATTTTAAACTATCTTTTCTGCTTATGGCCCCTTTCCCATTCTTTTTGTTACTATTTGTTTTCATCCTTGAATGTAATTTCTCAAGTTATTAGGTCTCCTTAGAGAAATTTTAAGTATGCAGTTGTTAGTTATTTTTAACAAAGTTACTTCTAGGATTCACAAATATTACAATTTCTTTTCTTTCAATTTAATATGTAATAAAGATTTGCCTGTGTATTTGAGTGTTAAGGAAAGACATTTTTAGTAGAAGAAAAAGTCATTAGGGCAAAGTAGCACTCTCCAATTATTATGTGGTGCTGTCAGGGTAACTAAAATATTCCAAAAAGGCACCCAGAATTCTCAGAAATATTCTGAAAAGGCCAGCAAAAATATCTCAACTATTAAATCATATAAATGAGCCTTTTGTTCATTTTGAAATACTGTTACATTTATAGAATTTATTCAAAATGTATTGAAGGCCTAAATAAAAGAGCTTCAAATGATGAAACTTAAAAAAAAACAGAGATATATCTTCATGACCTTGGATTTGGGAGTCTTTGTTAGAAATTATACCAATGAAAAAGTAATGAAAGAAAAAGAAATAAAATTAAATTTCATAATATTGAAACATTTGATGTATAAAAGACAAGGAAGTGAAGACAATGTACAATATGGGAGAAAATATTGCAAATAATATATTTTAAGGATCTAGTATCAAGAATATATGAAAAAAGCTTACAACTTAACAATAAAAATGACCCATTTTAAAAATTAAAAGGATTTGAATAGGCATTTCTTCAAAGACAATATGCAAATGGTAAACAAGCACATGAAAATTTGCTGAATTTCTTTAGTCAATGGGAAGATGCAAATCAAAATCATAATTATACACCACTTCCCAGGCAGTAATAGAGCAGAGCTATACTAAACAAACAAACAAAAAAAAAAAAGGGAAAAAGACATTGAAGCTGAGGAGAAATTGAAGTTCTATTACATTATTGCTAGGAAAGTAAAATAGTACTACTTCTATGGGAAACAGATCCTCAAAGAGTTAAACATTTATCATATGACATAATAATTCCATTTCTAGTTATATTCCCCTTTCACCCTGACAAAATTTGAAGACAAGTGTTTAAACATATGCTAGTACAGGAATGTTCATAGTAGCATTATTCACAGTAACTAAAAGTTGGAAAAAACCCCAAATGTCCATCAATTGACAAAGGGTTAAACAAAATCTGGAGTCTTAGCCATAAAAAAGGAATGAAGGACGATACATTCCATAACATGAGTGAACCTCAAGAACTTCATCCAAGTGAAGAAGGCATATTTGAAAGGTTGCACATTGTATGATTCCACTGTTATGAGACAATCAGAATAGGTAAATTCTCAGAGACACTGCAGACTACTGGTTGTCAGTCTGAGGGGTGGGGCAACAGGCAGTGACTTCTTAATGAAGTAAAAGTAAGCTTGAGTTTGCTTTTAGGGTGATGACATGCTTTGAGAACAGGGTAGAGGTGAGAGCTGTACAACATTATGAATGTGCTAAACGTCACTGAACAGTACACTTCAAAGTGATCAAATTTTTTTTAAAATGAGAGAGAGAAGGAGAAAGAGAGAATCAATTTTATTTAGTTTTTCACATGGCCTTCATTGCTTGGACACTTTGTTGTGTACATGGTGCTGGGGTTCGAACCCGCATCCTTGCACATGCCATGCAAGCCCTGTAACCACTGAGCCACCACTCTAGCCCCACAAAGTGGTTTAACTTAATGTTATATAAATTCTATCTTAATTAAAGATAAAAATCAATAGATATAATCTAAAAATGAAATCATAGAGGATCAAATCAAAACTATTTTGCACCATAAGGCCAAGAGTCAAAGGCTAATATTGCTTTAATTACATAATCTGTATTTATGTGAATATAAAATACCTACCAACTTCAGTCTCATATTCCTTCCATTTCTCTGAAAAAGAAATGTGACCGAAATTTGAGCAATTTGGAAAACAAGCAGGAATTTTAAAATTACATATTAAATTGAAGCAAATTGAAAATGGAATCATATAGTGTCAAATGGGTTGGTACACTTAGGAGAATGTTATTTATTCCATGATGTGAAGATACTGATGCCCTCTCATGCCTTATTACTGTCTAAAACAGCTTGCTACAGTTATGTACTTCGTAAGTAGATCAAGATTAACTCACCATTTTCCATTTTATCTTTTTCTGCAAAACAAGAGAAATATTGACTAAATAAAATAATTGAAGTGATTTATGAATGAAATCACAGACCAAATATTCTCTTAGGGGAAAAACTGCATTTTTAAATAATGCTAAGATGCCAAGAACATTGCTTTCATATCACCCAGGACTGGTTATATTTCAATTATAAATCTTTTTGGGTGGAGATAGAAACCCTCTTTTTACTTACTTCCTATTTTCTGAAAAAAAAACTTGAGATAAATTTATTTCAATTACATTGATAAACTTACAAATGAATTTAAAGAGGTTAAAATAATTAGGCTATTATAAATTTAGATTATAACCATTATCTATGGGTGAAGATAAAACACTTACTTTCCTTTTCCTTCATTTTCTTCAGTTTTTCTAAAAAAAATTTTAGGAAAAAATGTGATTTTTTTAGACTCAACAAATATATCTTATTTCAATACATTGTCTTTTCCTTCCTCTATATACTCTCCCTGGTGTGATTTCTCTTCATTTTTTTTTAAATAAAAGAGAGAGGGACAGAGAGAGAGAGTGCCCACTCACACTACCACCTGGGCTTAACCCTTTACCTCACTGACATTTTCCTGGAGAAGGCCTAAGATTACCTTCCCTCTGCTATGTAAAGATGAAAGCTCAACTGGATCCTGTCTATACCTGTGTGGAAGAAAAACATCAAGTGCCACTCAGCCTTGCATTGCTTCCTTCTGTCTCCAACTTATGCTGCCAACTAGGAGTAGAAGCTTAATTCCTCTCCAAGCTTGGGTGGACACTGTAGGATCAGGGCTGCTGTTATCTGTCTAGAATAGGGCAGGTGTTATCAAAAAGCTCTCTGTTCTGGTAGACCATCCATTTCCTGATCCTAAGCAAATTGTAAAATATGAGATTAATACACAAATATCAGTTTTATCTCTATAGACCATCAATGAACTTTTGAAAAATTAAATTAAGAGTTATTCTATTAACAATAGAATAATTCAAAACATTTAGGAATAAAGTTAAACAAGGAGGCAAAGTCTTATTCATCAAAATGTACAAAACATTGCTGAAAGGATTTAAAATAAACATAACTAATTTAAAGACCTCCCATTTTCATTGATTGGAAGACTTTATATTGTTGAGGTATCATTACTCCTGAAAATTATGTTATATAAATTCTATCTTAATTAAAGATAAAAATCAATAGATATAATCTAAAAATGAAATCATAGAGGATCAAAACTATTTTGCACCATAAGGCCAAGAGTCAAAGGCTAACAGGTTCAACTTAACTGTTGTTGAAATGTGTTCTGGCTCTTAGCTGCCTGACAGGTGTCATGATCTTAGCAACTGCCTGGTTAAACACTTGCAGCTGATTGTCTTTAACAAATTCCCTGGAGACAGGGCTTTCCCCAATAAGCAAGTACTGTGTTGGTTAAATTTTATGACAATGCCCTGTGACTGGTTGCCAGGGAGCTGTGAGGCAGGTTAAATATGGCCATGCTCTGGTACCTCAAGGGTGTCTTAGTATTCGCCTGCCATGTTTTCAAGGCTACTGCTTTCAAAGATAACTATGGAGTTGGAGAGAAGGTGATGGGTAGACCAAGCTGAAATGTAAAAACTCATATTGTTTCTACTGAAGTTCAGCAAGTTTCTTGAATAAATTAGTTGAATAGCTACAATTCCTTTGTGAATTTCCATAGTTCAAATACGACAATTTTTTCTGTACATTGCTTTTATGGAGAAGTGTGTTTATGGAGATCTTTGCTATTCAGGAAGTTCTGCCCTGTTGGCAAATTTATACAATGATATTTTAGTATTTCTGTGACATTTCCTGTAACTTGTGTGGGTTGTATAAGAAACTGAAAGTGGCTTCACGATTTGTATATAACTTAAAATGTCATTTTATGCACTATATTGCTGCATCTTCAATTACAAGGCCAATTAATTTAAAAATTTCTTACTAACAACTGCTTTATCCAACACTTTGTATGAACATAGTGTTCCCTTTTAAACTGAATGTGACAGTCTTAACTTTCTATCTGTAAGCCTGGGTATTTTCTGTGCAATATTTCAGTAGTTCTCAAAACCTAAATTTCTAAGCCACTTGAATTCTAATAACTCTTATGTACAAATTATTTTATTGTTCATTTGTACACTTTCATTTTGAAATTATTTACTGACAAAGCTTACTGTCTAATCTTTGGCAGTTCATCTCTCAACCATCACAATGGAGAATTAATGTTTTGCAGGTGCCATAAGGAGAGGCCCTAGGGGCAGACGGGCAAGGTGGTTTCCTGTTGCAGATCCTCAGTGAACCTGGGAGAACCTCTCCATCTTTCACCCAGTGGTAACCACTGAAGCTGCTTCTGCTGTTGCCTCTTCTGTGGCTGCTGTCATAAATGTGACCTCAGGCCAAGCTAAGTTTCTCCCTTGATCCCATGTTAGTTTGGACTGCTATAGGCAAGTGGTTTGCACATGCCCTGGGACAACCACTACGTGTGTGCACTGCCTGTTGTACCCACAGGCTTGAGTCGCTTGTGTATGGGCTGCTGCTGGATCACAACCATGTGTATGCACTGCTGTTCAATGTGTTTTCTTTGCTCACATTCATGCTTCATTGGATTTCACTTATGAGACATATTCAAAGACATATTTATTGAAATTTTCTAAATATTACAGTGAGACATTATACCAAGTACAGGGCCACTCTTCATTCTGAGTCTTGAGCAGCTTTCCCATGGAGTCAGGTCAGCCTCGAACACATGCATTCCATGGGGAATGTAGTTCCATGCTTCGTGTATATGAAGTGTGTCAAGGATTAATGTAAAAACACACAGATATGATAGGTGGAGTGTTACATCTGAGCCTACCATACAGCATTGGCATTCTCATTCTGTAGTTGTAAATATTCTGCACTCCAAAGTTATAATGCTTTCCGTAGGCAAGAACCACACAAAGAAAACCAAGTCTGTCTTTTTGTCAGCTTGGGATAAGAATGGCTGCTTTTCTGTTTGCTCTGTAATAGTCTTCAGTGAAATATATTCAATTAGTGTTCACATACATACGGCATTTGTATCCCTTAAATTGGGTTGTGTGGCTATGTGTTTTGTAGCCAATTATAATGGTATATTGGTTGGGGGCTGGAGCAGTGGTTCAGCAGTTACGGTGCTTGCCTGGCATGTGTAGGACATGGGTTCAAACCCCAGCAGCATGTACACAATGAAGTGTCAGAGCAATGAAAGCCACATGAAAAAAATAAAATTGATTGTCTCTCTCTCTCATTGACCCTCTCTCTCTCTCTAAAAAATGTACATACTTTAAAAATAGTATATTGATTAAAACTTTAAAAGATATTATTCAAATTTTGCCTCCCATTTTGTACCAATATTCATTTTTGCTTTGGTTTTAACATTTTTGGTTTTTTAGAACAAAGTACACTTCATGGAATCATTCATCAATAATCATTAACTCCTACTTCCTTGTAAGAATCTAAACTGAAAAATCCCATGTAATTTTTTTAATATTTCTGCACATTTAGCATTTTAAAATTTGTGGGTGCTATATGTTATCTTTTTTTTTTTAAAAGAATAAAGTGCTGTTCTCAACATAACTTTAAAGTGCTGTAAAAATGTGTGGTAAAAACTTCTTAAGATTCCCCATCAATCTTGCTTGAGTATTTATGAGTACTATTTTGCACTTGCAATTTCTTTATGATGAAATGTAATTTAATATTGCACTTTATTTAGAAATCTATATTCCTAACAACAGAGTACTAGGGTTCTTTTTTCTTGATACCCTTGCAAACATTTGTTATCTCATTTTTTTAAAAAATGATATCCATCCTTACAGATATGAGGTAGTCTCTGAGATGGTTCCTCATAGTGGTTTTAATTTGCATTTCCATGATGATTACTGACACTGAGCACCTTTTCCTATGCCTTTTCCCCCCAGTTTTATACCTCTGTTGGAAAAATGTCTGTTGAAGTTTTTGCCCATTTTTAAATTGGAATATTTGTTGTTACTGAGTTTTAACAGTATTTTAGGAATTTCAAATGTTAAACCCTTATCAGATATGTGATTTGCAAATATTTTTTCCTAGTTTGTAGGTTGCTTCTTCATTTTGTTAATTTTTTTCTTTTTCTGTGCAGAAAGTTTTTAGTTTGATATAACCCAAGCTTTTAGTGTGGTGACTAAAAACATCATTGTTAAGGTCAATGTCAAGGAGCTCTCCCCCTATGAACATTGTTAGAAATGTGGAATGATGCAGCTGTTATGGAAAACAGTGTGCAGGTTCCTGAAGAAGTTTAAAATAGAGCTACCATGGGATTCAGCAATCCCTATTTTGAGTACACACCCAAAGGAGATAAAATCTCTACCTCATTAAGTATATCTGCAAGCTCCATGTTTATTGCAACATTATTCACAATAGCCAAATGTGAAAAATATTATGTAGTTCTTGACAGATGAGTCAATAAAAATGTGTGTGTGTGTGTGTGTGTGTGTGTGTATAATATATATGATTAGAAAAAGAGATCCTGCCATTTGACAACATAAGAAGGGACTTGGAGGATATCATGCTAAGTGAAATCAGACAAATAAAGAGAGTTTGCATAATTTTATGTATCTGTGGAATCTAAACATGGAAAAAGAAAAGAGAATAAAATAGTGGTTACTATGGGTGGAGGGGGTAGGGCAGAAATAGAGTTAGAGCAAAGGACAAAGATAGCAGTTATATAAGATGAATGAACAAGTTTAGAGATGTAATGTACAACAAGAGGTCTATAGCTAATAAAATTATATTATGGAATTTTCTTAAATAGATTTAGCTGCTCGATATAATAAAAGATGTGAGATGATAGATGTACAAATTCACTTCACTACAGTAATCATTTTAGTATTGTGTAACCTATATTATATTGTAAAACTCAAATATATGCAATAAAAATTATTATTAGACTCTAGCCTTTAATGTAAGGAAAATAATTTCTCTCTATGGCCATTAATATTTTTTAAAATGCTTCAGTGGCAGTGAACTCATGACCTTTGCAAGCATATTCAGTATTGAGACAGGCCTCATTATTAAAATACTTCTTTATATAGAGCTCAAATATGACTCTTCACAACTTCAACCGGTTAGTTCCAATTCTAAAAACTGAAATACCTGAAAACAGACAGATATTTATTAATTTATACTATGAATTTTAGAGTATCCAGAACCTTTACAATTTGGGGAATTGTACAGTTGATGGACTGCAGTTTCCAAAAACCTCTCTTAAATGTTGTTGCCTAGAACTAAATGAATGTGTTCCCATCAAAAGTGAGCAGTAAACAACAGCCTGAGTTGGTCATACCTTGGTCTTCATCTCTGCCGCTGTAGTGGAGGGGCAGATCCTGCTCATCTGTTTTCATTGCTATTCAGGAGCCATATCAAAATCATTACAGCAGTAGAGTTCCCTTCAGATATCAAGACTTTACATACTTACAAACGTACCACTTTCACGACGTTCCCTTTTGAACACATAAATAACGAAGACTATCATACAGCATTGGAGAAAGATATCTGCAGTGATGCTATCTACATTTTCTACTTTGATGTGGGATTCTGGAAAATGAATGCCAGAGAATTTCCTTATTAACATCCAGACCAACCTTATTTTAGTTTCAGAACAGGAGCTTTATTCCCTACATCAACTTAGCTTTAGACATGTTACTAAGTTTCAGAGAGGTGCTTCTCTCTTGGGTTGTGAGGGATTCCTGGGTGTGGTCACCCCACGGTAAAAATGAAGAAATTCATGTCAAATTCCCAATTTTCCTTGTCACTTTGCTCTTTCCTGTTAAGCCAAACATGATCTAGGATTGAGATTAGAAAACTATGGTTCTCAGGCCAAATCAACTCTGATATATATATTTAGGGGTTCTGTGATTTCAGAATGGATTTTATATTTTTAAATCATTGACAAAAATGAGAACAAGAATTTGTTATGTAATTTCATAACAAAAAATTATATGAAATTCAAATTTTAGTTACTCAACCATGCTCACTCATATTTATATGGTCTACAATCACTTTTGCACTGCAATAGCAGAACTGAGGCACTCTACTACTGAGACACCACTCCAGCCCAAAGCTTTAATCTTTTAGAACATTTTTTTCAGGGCTAGAGTGGTGGCTCAGCGATTAAAGTGCATGTCCAGCATACACAAGTACATGGGTTCAAACCCCAACACACACTTACACAACTAAGTGTTAGAGCAAAGAAAGCCATGTGCAAAATTCAATAAAAAATGATTCTGTCTCTCCCTCTCTCTCACTGCCCTTCTCTCTTAAAAAATTTTTTTTTCATTTGAATATTTTGGGAGAAATGTCATTAATCAGTTAAGGAAACAAGGCATTATTTTCCTCACTTCTGAATCTGACCTTGCAAAGCATACACACACACACACACACATACACACACACACATCTTTAATATAAATGCTATACATTTAAAAATAGATTTTCTTCTGAAAGTAGTAATGTATTTTTATGTGATATTCAGAATATTTAGTTTGAAGGACCACTGATGTAAATAAATAAATTTCAAGAATTAAAGTAATGAAGATGTATCTTTACTTCATCTGTCTGTAATATTACTCAGCTATATTCCAAGTCTGTATTGCTTTCATTTATATTTTTATCCTTCTTGCTACAGAGCAACAATTCTCTATTTTTTTAAAGAGAGAGAGGGACAGTGAGAGAGAAAGAGAAAGAATCAATTTTATTTTGTTTTTCCTGTGGGTTTCATTGTTCTGACACTTTCTTGTGTACGTGGTGCTGGGGTTCGAACTTGCACACTCGTGCATGCAAGACAAGCACCTTAACTGCTGAGCCACCTCTCCAGTCGAATTCTCTATTTCTTGACCAAATGTCTGATGGAGAGAATTGGATTTAATTACATGATAGCAATCAGTTGAGTCTGCTAGTCCTCTAGCTGACATCCTAGTGAAGGGTCATCTTAGAGATTGGTTCCTTGGTCTTAAACCCAATCCCCTTCCTCCAAAATAACTTGATAATCTGCCTTTGTCTTATCCATCAAGTACAGTAATTTTTTTCTCCCAGTATCACACTGTAAATGATCTGATGAAGTTTAACAACCTATTGCTAACAGAAACAACCAATTACTACAGCAGAAGCTCTTTATTCAGTTAATGTTCTTAAGCTTTCTAAAGCAGTTGTAGTATTTACCACATCATTCTCCTTTGAGCAGACATGATTTATCTTTCTATAACAGCATTATCTCTTTCCTACATTCCCTCTTACCTATCTGACTCATTCTTTTTTTTTTTTTGAGAGAGAGCGAGCCAATTTTTATTTATTTTTCATCTATTTTTAATTTTTCTGACACCTGGTTGTGTATGTGGTGCTGTGGTTCAAACCCAGGTCCTTGCGCATGCCAGGCAAGTGCTCTACACTGAGCCACCTCTCCAGCCCCAGCTGATTGTCATTCTTTTTTTTTTTCTAAAGAAAGAGGGGACAGTGAGAGAGAGACAGAGAGACAGAGAGACAGAGAGAATCAATTTTTATTTAGTTTTTCACATGATTTTTGTTACTCTGAGACTTGGTTGTGTACATGGTGCTGGGGCCTGAACTCACGTACTTGCGCATGCCAGGCAAGCGCCGTAAGCACTGAGCCACCACTCCAGCCCCTGATTGTCATTCTTTATCACCTATTTTTGTCCTCATATTTTTTTGCACTACTGAACATAACTGTAAGTTTGCCATTGAACACAATGAGAAACTTTTTATTAAATTTCAAAGTAATATTTGTAATCGTTGGCAGTTTCCAAGTAATATCTAATCATCACTGAGGAAGATAACATGGTGAATT
>PVKS010045754.1:0-13633 GCA_004027875.1 Aplodontia rufa
AAAAAAAAAAAAAAAAAAAAAAAAGAATGGATCCAAAAACTGTGGTACATTTATACCATGGAATATTACACAGCAATTAGAAACAATGACCTTGCAGCCTTTGAGGGTAAATGGATGGTTCTGGAAGAGATCATGATGAGTAAAATCAGCTTAACCCAGAGGTCTAAGGGTCGATTGTCTCCACTCATAGGTGGAGGTGGGGACTAGACCCTGGACAATGAGAAAGTTGGTCTAGTAGCATGAGTTAAATCCAGATAGGATGTAATGCTTTACAATCTAACACTTTTTTTAGAGTTATAATGGGAAGAGGAATGGAGGGATAAGGGAGGGTAACTGGGGGGGGCACTCCTGGAGATAATTGCAATATCCATAATATTTACACATTTTATACACATTTTATATTATTTTGTTAAAATCTTGTAAGGTTGTTCAAAAAATAAATAAATAAATAAATAAACAAATCAAAGGGTCTCCTACTCCCTTGCCTGTATGCTCAAAATGGCAGCTGCCCGCGCTGCTTAGGGTTGGAAGGAGGGAGAATGTTCTCTCTTCCAGAGCAGATATGCCATGGAGTTGTTCCAGTTTAAACACAGAGCAGCGCTCCTGTTTGCACTCTGACCATTCACAGCAGAGTGTAGAATCCTGACAGGATTGTGGGGAAATCTGTCTTAGATTCCCAGCTCCATTTCCCTGCCTGTTTTTCCAATATTGCTACAGTCTTACCACCTCATAAGAGGGAGGGGAAGTCTGCCTCCTCCTCTGCAGCAAAGATGTTTAGAGGACCTGCTTTCATTCCAATGCAGCTTTTGTAGGTTCAGTCAGTCTCTGTGTGATTGAAGAGATGAGATGATCAATGTCTTGCCTGCTGCTGTATTGATTGAGGGGCAAGGGTGGTCCCTGGCAACTGATGGGTCTGAATTAGTTATTTTCCACTTGCTACACCAAAGTCTCCCAAGTCTCCGAGTCACTGATCTCTCACTGACCCATACTATGTTCAGTTAGTCTTTTCCAATGCATGCACCTTGCAGGAAGGTAGCTTTCCTGGTGTTTCTTCCTTTTAGGTCCAGGAGAGTGTTCAGGTGCAACTTCCTTGTTGTCTACCACTTCCCGCTGCTTCATAATGTTACCTTCTAATGTTTGACTTGTATAAACTGTTTGGGATATTGCTGTAATGAACTGTAGCACTAGCAAGGGGACTGGAAAGACAAACCGCTCTGCTGGAGATGTGTCCCTGTCTAATCCAGTGCTAAGAAGTGGAATGAGGGTTCTCCCTCCAGAACTCACACCAAACTCTAGACACAAAATGATTAATAGCCAGGTCCCTGAAACATGATGTGACAAACATTTTCATTTGACCAAGCTTTATTGCATACCTGCTATGTGTGAAAAACTATGAATTCAGTATTGAATATGTCAGAATTGGTCCTTCCCCTCACTGAGCTTGCAGTCTCCCTTGAGGAACAAATAATGAAGTAAACAAGATGATAAAACAAATAGCTAGACATAGTGAAATAAGCCTGTAATCTCAGCAACTCACAAGGCTGAGATAGGAAGATTGCAAGTTAGCAGACATGCTGGGCAACCTATGAGACTCTGACTCAAAACAAAACATACAAAGGAATAGGTATGTTGTGCAATATGGTAAAGCACCCTTGAGTTCCACCTCCAATACCAAAAACTAAATAACAAAATAAGTAAGATACACTTAAATGCTGTCTCTATGATAACTGGCCATTAGGGAACATCTCGTTATGGAGGTAATGTTTCAATTGAGTCTTGGAAAGGTAGGTTATCACTTTTTGCTGTATAATAAACTACCCTGACTCTTGGTAAACTATTATTAACTCAAGATTTTGTGGGTCGGTCATTTGGGCTGAGTTTAGCTAGGCAGAACTTCATACCTGGACCAGGCTTACCTGGTATTGCCTGGGCCTCCCTCAAACATCTACAATCAACTGCAGGATAGGCTGAGAATGGTTCACTGTCAGCATGCTGGGTCACCTCAGTTGTTCATGTGATCTCTTATCTTTCAGCAGGCATTCCCAGAAGAGTTCACATAGCAGCAGGGTTCTAAGTGCAGCAAGAGGACATGCCCGATGCACAGCCACTTTTCATGCCTCTTTCTGCCGTATTTGCAAGTGCTCCATTGGACAAAGCAAGTAATTGGGCTAAATCAGATCAATAGGTGTGAGGAAAGAGACACTACAGCTAATGGGAGGTTTTACCATGTTACAGTGTAAGGACATGGGTGCAGAGAATGGAAGAATGTGACCATTTTTACAATTTATCCTAGTTAGGAGATTTAAACAATTAAACATTGAAGAGGTAGGACAAGTACCTGCTTTTTATATGTTGACATGTATTTGACCATGGGAAAGGAGGGGGAGGAGCTTTTGGTCACCCTAGGGTTTACTTATATACAGCCAAATTTTAGAAATTATTAGAAATTATTAGACTCTAGAATTCAGCAGGAACTAGTGGATCCGTCTTAGATATGAGCAGATAATCTCTGTAAAGAAAATTTGTATTAAACAGCTTTCATATTAAATACTATGAAGAAAAAAATAAAGATGAAATGTTGGGGTCTGAACACAGTAGAACACAGTTTCATGAATGTGTTAAAGGATTGTGGAATTCAGTTAGCAGATGTTTCTGTACCTCCTAGAAATCCACATTAATTGAAGCCCCCTTACACAGAGTCTCTGCTACACCTGGACAGTAAAATCATGAAGTAAGGAGGAAGCTTCATGTTAGTAGTTATGCGCACAGATATTGGCATCATTTTGCCATGGATTTCACTCTCAGCCCTTTGTGTGACATTAAACAAGTTATTAAATCTCATTCATGTTAAAATATTAAATGCAAATGATATCACATATTTGGTTTGTTGCAGAAATGGCATAAGCAAAACACATAAGAGACACCAAAATAAATGATTCTTGTTAGTTACATATTATACATCCAAAACTCTTATACTTTAGTTGTGAATACAAGACCTTAAAATAGCAAATCAAGTCAAAAGACAGTTTAAGATATGAAGATATAGTGCATTATAAGTTTTCTGAGATTTCAGAGAAGGTATAAACTTCAAGTCTACTTTCTCTGACAGTTTTTCCAAATGTATTAATTTCCATAATGTGAGTGTGTGTGTGTGTGTGTGTGTGTGTGTGTGTTTGTACATTCTGGAATTCTCTTTACCCAGTTGCTGCTTTCTGTAAAGCCAGGTGCCTGAAAGAGACATCTTTTCCTTTCTACCACATGAAGGTAAAATGAGAAGGCACTGTCTATGAGAAAACAGGCCCTGGCTAAACATTGAATCTGCCAGTGCCTTAACTTCCCAGCCTCCAGAACTGTGAGAATTAAATTTCTGTTGACTATAAGGCTTCCAGTTTATGGCTTTTTGTTATGGCAGCCCCAAAAGATGAAGAGAATTATTTTGCATATTTTGTCTGATTATTGAAGCATAACATAAATAAGGAGGGGAGGCAGAAAAGTCTAAGCTCACTGAATTTTCATATACTGAAAATAGCTGAGACCAATACCCAGATCAAAATTTAAGAAGCTGCCTTTGGGAGTCCAACAGAATGAAAGCAGGGGACCAAGGGGAAGGGAGAATGGGAGAGACAGAGGAAGATAAGGAATGAATTCAATCAAATTATGCTAGGTGCATGTATGAATATACCACAATGCATTCCAACTTTACATATAACTATAATGCATCAATAAAAACAATAGAAGGAATATATAACTATAATGCATCAATAAAAACAGTAGAAGGAAGATCAACAGAGTAGAACAAAGGTATCAGGGGGAGGGGGAAATGAAGGGGACACTGAGGATTGAAATGGAGCAAACTGTTATATGAATTTATGAATATGTCAAAATGAACACCACTTTTATGTATATCTATAGTGCAATAAATGCACATTTAAAATTTATTTTCAGGTCTGTTCAGCTTTAGTAGATGCTGCCAAGCTGTATTACAAACTGGATAAACATAAGTATATGACCAGCAGCATCCTCGGAAGTTCACCTCTTCCCTAGGCATTCTTTGAAGTCTTATACTACAATGACACCTGCTGGTAGTTGGTGTCATCCTCTCACACCAAATCAGTGAAAACTAGGGAATAAGGCTCTTTCTTATAAGTTAAGAAGGCTTTACTTTCTTGGCTCTAGAGTCCGTAGTCAGTTTAATTCTTCTTTTTATTTTTGGTATCTATAGTACAGCTAAAACCTCAAATGAGGAAAGAACAGGTACTAAAATGCACAGAATGTCCTATAACATGTTATGCACATAGTTTATACTTGACTAAGTTATCAACTAAGACTCATGACAGAAGTGACAAGAAGTTAACTTATGATTATTTTGAAATATTCTGCATTTCAAATTTTAGTTCACACAAATTTTCCCAGCCATTATGTAATTAAGTGTCACTGGTAATTCATCTAGAGGAAACCTACTATGTGCTAGTAATATAAAGTTTTTATTGAGGACTACATGAGTAATGTGAATACAGCTCCTCCCCTCCAGGAGCTTACCATCTAGAGGGCAGAGAATCATACAAGTTAGATTTAAACATATAGTGACTATTAAGATAAATCTAGATATTATTGGGTAAAGGTTTAAACTTAAAGTAGACTGCTGTGGTTTGGATTGCAACTCCAATACTTAATAGCTTAATGACATGAAGCAACTTTTTAAACAACTTTATGTCTGTTTCTTCATATGTAAATGAAAATAGTAACAGAAGGACCTCAATTATTTTTTAAAGATTACAAAAGTGTAAGCAATTTGTATTAGATACTGACACATAAATGCCATTTGAGGTTGTTGGCTGAGAACAAAACTTTATTATGGTCTCTCACAGTTCTGTGAGTTGACAGTTTGACTAGATGTGTCTTGGAGACTATTAGGTTATTGGAGTCAGAGGCTCGCTACATCTGGAGTTTTCAGAAGGCTGTGATGAGAGTAATGTCCAAGACAGTGCACACATGAGGTTGGCTGTTAATGTTACAGGAATATAACTATATCTGTTTACTAAAGTATCATTACATCCTCCATATAGCTTGAGTTTTCACAACATGGCCACTGATACTGAGAGGGTGGTTCTCAAAAAATGAACATTCCAAGAGTACCAAGTGGATGTTTGGGAGCTTCTTAAGACCTAGTTTGAGGTCTAAACCTCCAGAGTGCCACTTTACCACATTCCATTGATCATACAGGGCCAGCCCATATTCCATGTGGAATATGACTACATGAGGGCAGGAATATCACAAGATGAGAATCATTGGGATTCATCTTGGAGACCACCACTAACACTAGTATACACACAAATTTGGGACCTAAGGATCACAGACTGTAACTCATACCCTGTTGACTAACTATTCACTCTGGGACTTGACTCTCAACTGTAATTTAAAGGTTCAGGATTAGAGTCCCTACTAAATTCTCCATGTTTCTAAGGTCATGGAGCATCTTTATATCTTGATGATCTTCTGTTTTTAGTCCATTTAAGAATACTCACCGTCTAACAAGAATATATTTATCAGATGCTGTTTGTAAAAGCCTAATGAAGTTTGTAGAAGCAATTAACAATTGGAATCAAGTGTTCTTTTTTTTAAAAAAAGAAAAGATAGGACAGTGAGAGATAGAGACAGAGAGAATGAATTTTTATTGAGTTTTTCACATGACCTTCATTGCTCTGACACTTAGTTGTGTATGCGGGTGCTGGGGTTTGAACCCCTGTACTTGCACATGCAAAGCCCTCAAATATGTTCTTTATCAAACACTTCAAATCGCCTAATTTTGGTGCAAGATCCTGTTCACTCACTTTATTAAGCCAAGAACGGTGTCCAAAAAATGGCAGATAAGTTAGTAGATGACCCTTAATTTTTTCTTTCATTTTATTTATTTATTGTGTGTGTGTATGTGATGGAACCTAGCTCCTTATATATGCTAGGCAAGCACCCTATCCATAAGCTACATCTCTAGTCCATGACCCTGAAATTTTTATATTCAGAATTAATTTTAAACTCCAATGCACAAGGCTCCCATCATTAAGTCCTAGAATTTTGAGTGACTTCAACTTTAGGGTTTTGCTGTTTATATTTTAAATTTAAAATAACAAACTCAACTCTTATTAAAATCACAAGTAGGATCTGGCTTTGTGTCTCATGCCTGTAATCCCAGCAACACAGAAGTCTGAGACAGGAGGATTGCAAGTTTGAAGCTAACCCCAGCAATTTGGTGAGACCCTGTCTTAAAAGATAAAAAAGAGAGAGGATGGAATCAATGGTTAAGTGCCCCTGTGTTCAATCCCCAGTATAAGAAAAGAAAGAAGAAAGAAAAAAAGACAAACAATCAGGACTAGGAAGATTTTGAATAGCATTCATAGTGTTCATAGTGTAGAACATAGTGTAGCACATAGCATTAAGCAACTGGCAAAAATATTATTTTCGGAGAGAGTAATATTTCCATTTCCACAATATGATAATGAATCTATTACATGGAAGTGGAAGGCTCCTGGAATGTTTACTTTCTAGCCTTTATTCTGGCAGCTCAGATTCCCATCTGCTTACCCTGAGCTTTGATTCCCTTCTTTAGTGCAAGAGACAGTTGGTGAATCTTCTGTAACCAAGAAGATCACATTATTCTCAACTTCTTGAAGTTTTATGAACAGAGGACTACAGGTGTTCCTTCTAGGTATGGCTACATAATTCACTGAAAAACATTTCTCTTTATTGATATCACATTCCCTAACTTGAAAACAATGGAATGTTGAGTTATTTTCCAGAATGCTTCTCTTGGGGTAGACAGGTACCATAATCACCACCTTCTTGTTTCTACTGGCTGATGGGTACAGCACATTCTGTTCTCTCTGCACAAAGGCTCTTTTCTTCTCAGAATCTCAATGTCTCACATTGTGTGTATTGGGACTATTATAGATCCTTCCATGAAACTTTTTCTATGGTTCTCCCTGTATCATTAGAATTCTACCTTGTAAGGAAGTTGTTTGCAAATTTTGCTATAAATGCTTGAAAAGAAATCCATCATTATGGTGGTTTTTAAATTTTAAACCAAAATAAACTTTGGTTTAGTAAGCAGGTGAGAGTTTTACAGGACTGAGCCTCAGCAAATCAGTATTCCTAATACTGTTGCAACTGGGAATGCGTCAGATGCTTTAGTTTACTTTGCTACTCCTCAACCAACATGTGAAACCAAAAGTAAAAGTATAAATCTTTCAGAGTTTTAGATGTTTTATCAAGAGATAAATTGGCTTCCTTTATCCTCTGAAACATTTACATGAAGGTAGTTATTATGGTTTGGATGTGAGATGTCCTCCAAAAGCTCATGTGTAAGACAATGCAAGAAGGCTTAAAGGTGAAAGGATTGGGTTATAAAAGCCTTGACTTAATCAGGGAATTAATCCTCTGATAAGGATTAACTGGGTGGTAACTGAAGGCAAGCAGGGTGTGCCTGGAGGGGGTGAGTCATTGGGGCTGTGTCTTTGGGGTATACATTTTGTATCTGGTGAGTAGAGTCTCTGCTTCCTGATGGTCATGTTTTGAGCTGCTTTCCTCTACTACACTCTTCCACCAGGATGTCCTGGTTACCTCAAGCCACAAGGAATGAAGCCATCTGTGTATGGACTGAGACTTTTGAAACTATGAGCCCCCAAATAAACTTTTTCTCTGCTAAAATTGTTCCTGTCAGTTTTTTTAGTCATAGCAGCAGAAAAAGAAAAAAGCTGAATAAAATAGCACTTCATATAAATAACAGGTTTTTTTTGGCTTCTTCAACAATATTAACACACACACACACACACACACACACACACACACACACACAAAACACACCACTGAACTATAATTTCAGGCCCTGGGCCCCACTTTTAAAATCATTTAAAAAAGTAAACTCTATTTTAGACTGCAGTCTTAAGTGGTGATAGGGTTGTTGGTTGGCATTATACACATTCATTGCCTATACAGTAAAATTGGCTTATTACAAATAACATGATTATACTTCCTGACACACTGTGGAACACTATCTATCTTACAGGAATTTGCCTTATCTGTCAACATTTACAACTTTACTTTGTGAGAGAGAATCTAGACAGGATTTTACCAAAATCAAACATGCTGTGAAGGCCACTTTTTTTTCAAAGTAAAAATAAATCATTTCAAGATGAATATTTTCACATCTGTTAATTCATCACTAATTTCTAATAGGCACATATATAAGTTAATTTTTGTATTTATTTTCTAACATAGGACAATCTTCATTAAGAGGTGGTTGAGATGAACTGTGTATTATAATTTTATTTTGTTTCAATGCCAGACATTGAACCCAGGCCAGGGGCACTTTATCTCTGAGCTATATCCCCCAGCCATTTTTAAAAAGTGTCTCCTTAAATTGCTGAGGCTGACCTGCCAATGGCCATCCTCCTGATTCAGGTTTCCAAGTGTCTGTGATTACAGGCCTGTGCCACCACACCTGACTGAACTATGCTTTCCATTTTGTCAGTGATACGGAAGTTTTGGGGTGAAACTTGATTCACCTGGGTACTGATGTCTCCTGCCATAGGCCTGCTGTACCTTCATGGTGGGCTCCATGCAGGCTCAGGGTATGCTTTCTGCCAGGCCACTCTGCAGCTCCACTCCTCCATAGCTCCACAAATCCATCACTCCATTGCCATTTCTTTCAGGGACCAATAGGCTGGCTGCACAGCTTGGTGCAGGTCACCAGTGCTAGGGCTTGCTCATGCTAAACAAGTGCTCTACTTCTAAGTTACATCCCTGGCCCTCAGACTGTGCATTGCTAAATAGCACAAATAGCTTTATCAACTTAGCCATCATCAAAGAGCCCCAGAAAGCAGCTTAGCAGGTATTTTTTTTCACTAAAATCTCTTATTTGGAGGTAGCAAAACAGGCAAGGACCTTCTTAAGCCCATGGGTTGCTTGTATTCATATCACAGCTTTGCAAGTGATAAAGACTGAATAATGAGCTGCTCGCGTGCAAACAGCTTCACATGATAGCTTCATTTTTTGAAAGTCAACCAAATTATGAACACCTTCCTAATGGTGTAATTTGTTCCAGAGTTCTTTCCATAGTTAAGAAGGGAAATATTAGTCCTTGTGCACAGTCTTTTATTACAAATACTCATATTGACATCATTACAGTTTTTTTCTTCTGCCATCCTTCTAGCTTGAGGTGATTTATTGTACTTGATGCTCAGTCAAAAGCATGAAGATGTCTACTTTCATAATCACATTTGGTGACAGCCTTCTTGTTTCCTGCTAAATTAATCATACCATACTATTAACTCTGGAGGCTGCACATATTCTTGAACAATACAGGCTCTATGCATGATTTGTTATTTCTGTTATTCCCTCAGCTTCTTTAGGAGTCAGAAATAGATGCAGTAGAAGGCCACCAGACCAGAGAGACCAAGCAGACAAAAATGAGCAAGGTGCACAAGTTCTGGACATGGTGCCAAGTAGGGTCTGCCCTTATCCACCCAGGCACTCTCAGAAATCTTTCATGGGACAGCAGGTCAGGTAGCCCACTCAGAAGAGAGTGAAAGCCACTTTGAACCAAGAGGGATTATGAAAAACATATTTCTCCAAGCCCTCCTATCTCACCCCGGAGTGCTGGAATTTTCAACCCTCCTCTCCTTGTTGACCATCACCAAAAGATGGCAGAAAAGACAAATGATATATTAAGTATGTCAAGGGGCATGAACACTGATAAAAGTTTGGTGACAATGGAAAAGCACCAAGATAAAAGCAAAATTTGAGATTTATCTTCTTTTATCACCATAATCAAGTTTGCCAGCTGAAGTTATCAAATAATTCCTCTGCTTTGTATTCTTAATTACTTAAATTATAAGAAGATAAAACATTTATTGTATCAGTACATTTTACTAAAACCACCTTTCTATCAACATTGTTCACAACTGCAGAATACAGGGGTTGGGAATGTAGCTCATTCTTGCCTAGAATGTATGAGGCCCTGGGTTCCAGAACCACAAACAAAAAGAAAAGAAAACAGCTCAGAATACAAGATTCAAGATGGTCATTATTAGAGGAAATGAAACTTTGCCATTTAATAAAAAATGTTAGACTTTAAACCATGTTATGTAAACAATCATGAAATGAATAAATAAATTGATACATTCACACAAGAGAATGTTATATATCAATGAAAAGAAAAGCTACAACTATACCCAAAAGTTTGAATGAATCTTATTGTTGAACAAAAAAGCCAGATCCAAAAAAGTATACACAGCATGGTTCCATTTATATAAGCTTGATAGTTTGGAGAAGATAATCTGTGTTGTTAGAAGTGAGGAAAGTACTTACTCTTAGCAGGTAATGACTGAAAAAAGCATGAGGGGTCGTCTGGGATATTGGGTTTGTTGGTTTCACAAATATATTGACTTTTTGAAAGCCCATCAAACGAACTCTTATGGTTTGTGTATCTTTCCCTATGTATACCATATTTCAATGAAAACTTGGCATTTTAATAATAATGTTATGATAATTCCTAAGCTTATGTGTGGGCTAATGATAAATAATGATGTGGCTCTGGAACAAGAGAAAAATATTGTAACTTTTCAAAGAATTAATTTCACACCCAAATTTCAGCAGTGTTTATCAAGACAAATAAGATTGGTCATTTAGAAAATGATGCATACATGTTCGTTTGCCTCAATGAAACATGAGATGGTACACTTGACTACACCAGTTTAGTAATTCCAGAGATGATGTCATATTTTAGAGGAATTTAAAGAACTTGTCCAACCCACATCCAAAATTGACAGAGATACTTTTATCCTTATTATTGCCCTTGAGCCATTAGAAGAACAGAGATCATTGAAATGTTTTAAAATACTACAGGGATAGTCTTTCATCCATTAATTCTATTTTTATGAACAAGGAAATTTAAATGTCATGTTGTAAACTGGAAAAGGACAGCTATAAAGTTAAATATACATATAGATAGCAGTAAAATGCAAGGATTTAAAGTCTACTATTTCATTGTTTGAGTAAAATCATATAATTTGGTTCAAATCTAGTAAAAAACATTATTAACAATAAATAAAATCAATATTTTAATATTTTTAAAGCAAGAGGGACAATGAGAAAGAAAGAAGCAATTTTTATTTAGTTTTTCATGTGACTTTTCATTTTTCTGACACTATGTTGTGTACATGGTGCTGGAATTGGAGCTTGCCTACTGGTACATGCCAGGCAAGCACTGTAACCACTGAGCCACCACTCCAGTCCCAAAATTTTAAATTTTAAAGTCACTTTTTTTACATGCAATTCCTGTGTTTAAATGATATCACTTTCACAGAGATGACAGAGGGTAAATAATGAAAATTAAGACTCTAAACACCGGGGGCTGGAGCAGTGGCTCAGCAGTTACAGTGTTTGCCTGGCTTGCATGAGGATGTGAGTTTGAACCCCAGCACCATGTACATACTGAAATGTCAAAACAATGAAAGTCACATGAAAAACTAAATAAAATTGATCCTCTTTCTCTCTTTCATTCACTATTTCTCTCTCTCTCTCTCTCTCTCTCTTAAAGAATCTAAACACTGCCGGGTGCAGTGACACATGCCTGTAATTCCAGCTGCTAGGCAGGCTCAGGCAGGAGGAGCACAAGTTCAAAGCCAGCCTCAGCGATTTAGCAGAACCCTAAGCTATGTAGCAAGATATTCTATCAAAAATTAAAAAATAAAAAAGGGCTGGGGATGTGGCTCAGTGATTGAGTGCCTCTGAGTTCAATATCCGATACTTAAAAAGAAATTTAAACATTGTTGCTCTCTAGCTGAGTCACTCTGGGCAGTTTCATTCCGCTTGGTCTTTGTTTTACCATCTAGACATTGAGAGCATTATACATAAATTATTCCTCTTTCATGTACAAGTCTGAGCATAAGCAGTCCATAATAGCACAGTGATTTCAGAAGAACAAGGAAGGCTTTAGGTTCCTCTCATCTTACTATTCCCATTTTAGAGTGTCACCTTCGCATTGTCCAAAATGGTTTACCCCTACCACATCTGCATTTCACCCAGTTGATAAAGTGATGAGAAAGGAGAAGAACAGGTTATTTCTTCTCAGATCCTACTGGTCAGAACTCAATTGCCTGTCCGAAATACCAGCAAAAAATATACATACATACAAGTTTTCATACTGGTAGGTCATGTGCTCAGCTAAATATTGGGACTTCTATTAAGCAGACAAAGGAAACAGAAAAAATATTGGGGAACAATTAGAAATGGTTTTCACAATGAAATAGCCTCTAAGTTCTCCTTTAGGACTACACTTCTTAAGTACTAAATTATACTTTTTGCAAGGTCTGTTCTTAGAAGACAGTTTATTAACTCATTAGTAAATGAAGATATACTACTATCAGATGAAAAATGAAGTCTAATATATGTATAACTATACTACCCATTAGTGTAAATTGAAATGACATGTCAGGCTTTCCCTTGAATAGCAACTGGCATATACATTAAATCATATGAAGCTTCCAATATTCAAATACAACCCCAGCCCACTTTATTTTGAGACAGGATCGCTCTAAATTCCTTAGGGCCTCACTGAGTTGCAGAAACTGGCCTTGAACTTGTAAATGTTCTGCCTTAGCCTCCCAAGGTGCTAGGATAACAGACATTTGCCACTGGGACTGCTGAATTTAGTTATTTATAGTACTTTTTTTTTTACAAACTCATAAATATTAAGAAACAGACCATTGAAACCATGATTGAATTGCATATAGCATATCATTCATTTAGGAGTCATTACGGTTTGGATCTTACACGTCCCAACAAAGCTTATGTTAAAGGCTTGGTCCCCAGCCCTTGGTGTTATTAGGAGGTGGTGGTAAATTTTTAGGAGATGAGACATAGTTGGAGGAATTAGGTCATTGGGAATCTACCCTTGAAGAGTATATTAGGAACTCTGCCTACCCTTTGCTTCTCAGATCCATAAGTTAAGCAAGTTTGCTCCATCACATGCTCTTCTGCCATGATGTTCTGTCTTGTCACAGACCCAAGGTGACGTGACCAAGCAACCACAGACTGAAACCTCTGAAATTGTTAAATATTTCTTCCTCTTAAATTGATTTTCTCAGGTACTTTTTTCACAGTGATGGGAACTTACTAACATAGGAGATGATCCCAAGAAATGAAAATAGGGGAATAAGGAAGTGAAGAAAGAAAAGAATTGAATCTAATAATGAACAGATTAATAAGCAGGTGGCTTCTTGTGTATTAGACCAAAAATATGATGCTCTTGAGAATTAGTCTTCTGGGAATATATGTGTTACTGAAGCAGTGCTAAAAGACACCTTCTTAATATCTATAGACAAGCACAAAATGCAAAAATGTACTAAGTATACCATGAAAGGACACTCGTTTACAGTTTGAGAGTTAAATAGAGCAATGTTGCCTTGTCCAACATCAGCTGGGAACATGCCTGCTGAGTAAGTCAAATTTTTAACTGCTCTGTGTATACCCATGAATGATCACAAAGGTGTAAGTATTGATCTTAGAGTTGCAAATAAGTTTAAATGAAGAGTCAAATTTGCAAATACAGAATCTGCAAATAATAAGTTTCAACTGT